>PNEQ01125085.1:0-17443 GCA_003012365.1 Medauroidea extradentata
CACTGTAAAAATAAGTCGCAAATAAAATAAAATAACACACACAGTTTAAACTCATTCTACCACCATTTTAAGACACTCAAAATAGTTACTGAAGTAAATTCGTATTTTTAGCATATTGCACTAGTATATACGCATTAAATTCTCTTTGCATGCATGTTGAACAGATGTTACACGTCTTTAATGCCCATTATAGAACGTATTTCACCTGTTCAATTCGCAATAGAAGCCGGACACATTATATAATGTACACTGAAACACATACATTATTGTAGTAAAAGATTAGTACTTACTCTACTCAATAGCGGATACAAATTCTTCGCCACAAACAGTAAATTATGCTTTGGTTCCTCTTCCGACGCGGTGCCTTGGTCAATAAATCTTCACACACGTTGTATGCAAAACGTATTTGTTGCTGTGTCTCAATCAGCAAAATTAACTAATACACGCTATCCACGAGAGTTGCATACTGTAAAACGACCTTAAAACACACACTACATACACTACTATTACGCCACGAAGCATTCTTACTTGTTACGGTAATTTGTACCACAAACCGTCAAATTTTCCCTGAATACGCACAGCTACTGCCACGAAAACACGTGTTACAAGCCTGACTGTTTTTCTACAACTGAATTTGCTGCCTAAAGAACAGTTGCGCAATGTATTAGTGCTAGTTTCAATTTATATCGCTAGGAACGCTAGTTCCACATAAACACGCATCATGGCGAAAACGTAAAACACGGGAGTCTGACAAATTGGACGAAAAACAGAAAATTTCAAAGTAAACTACAATTTTCCTTAAGTACGACTCATTTTCATCACTGTAGAAACTTTTTTTTTACTAAGAAACTTTACCTGTAAAACCAATAGTTTAGTCCCTATGCGATGAGTAGCTACTCTTTTATTTATTGAACAACAATTCAGGCCCTACTATTGTGTTATAGTCACTGAAATGAAGTATTCATTGTATTTGTCTGCTTCCTCTTTAGAATTGCTTAAAACTTTTTTATTGTTTGTAAGTTACTTTTCTTACTTGATCTGTTTTTTATAAAGTTACTTTATTTATAACATGCCATATACTCTAAATATATCATTACAGCAGACTCTGCATTCCTTATAACAATCATGCAGTTATGGCGGCTATGTTTGGATAAGAGGTTGTGTTGTTCTGTGTTCTAACAAGAGTTTTTTTATTGTTATGTAGTGTTTGTAAGGCTGTACAATTGTATGGGTTGCAGTGGCCGAGGGGCCAGACCTCTCGCCTCCCACCAAGACGATCTGGGTTCGATTCCCGGTGGGATCAGTCCCAGAATTTTCGCATGAGGGGATCGTGTCGGACGATGCCACTGGTCTGCGGGTTTTCTCAGGATTTCCTGTTTCTCCCGCCTATTCATTCCGGCGCTGTTCCATACTCACGTGTCACCCCTCACCAGCGCTAAAGACCTCGATCTTAAGCGCTGACCAAAATCTCTTCACTTCACTGTACGTCGTAAATATTAATTATAAATTTAAATTGTCTTCTGTTATTTGTAATATTATAGATTGGGCTTGAGTTTGTGGGCTAGTGTAGGGTGAGCTGTTTGTTGTGGTTACGTGGATTAATGACGGCAGGCTAGTTGTACGTTGCATTGTGTTGATAGCTACGTTATTTGCTCATTTTTTAATTAGTTCTTGGTCTAAAATTACATTTCATTGATTCTTATTTCTATAATTACATTTGGAAGTATAAAGAGGACAAAGGAGGAACTAGCAAACACAGCTCAGAGGGAATGTGAGGAGGAAAGGCGTAGGGAGGCTGAGTTAGAGGTAGATAAGTTGCGGAAGAGGGCAGAGGAGCTAGAAGCGCAGCTAGGGAAAAAGGCAGTAGTTGGGAATAAGGCCAGGTGTGCAGAGGTTAGTGACAGGGATACACATATGGAAGGTGATGGGGAGAAGAATGGAGGTGTAGCAGGAGGGAGCTAGTGTAGGACCTAAGGGAAATTTATGTAGGTAAAGATAGGCAGATAAGGGAGAGGGAAATAAGAACCTAAAATTATCTTCTTAGGCAGTTCTGTTGATAAGCGAGTTGAGATGCAGGGAGTTAGGAGAGGGAGTATATATGTAAAGCAGCATTTGGGGGGGGGGCATATTAGAGACCTTCAGGAGAGGGTGGAAAGTATGAGGTGTAGTGATACGGTCAAGGTGGTGACAGTGCATGTAGTGGGCAATGATCTTGTGTACCAGAAAGTAGGGGAAGGTGTGGAGAAAGATATAAGAGGGATACCAAGGGAGGTACAGGCAAAGTTTCCAAGGTCTCGAGCAGTTGTTTGTGGGGTTCTATGAAGGAAAGGGATTAGCTATGCGAAGGCAATTGAGTCTAGTCAGATTTACGATAGGGTATGTAAGGAGTTCGGGGCTACATTTGTGGCCAGCAGGAAGTGGGTTGGACAGGTATTTTTTCTTTTTACGTGAATTCTGTGAAAAATGTGGGAAATGTACTGGAAATAAACAGGAATTTGAAATTGGAATCTGACTGAACATCCTGTTCATAGAGCCATATTATATTTGTATTTTTCGCATAGGTTTACGGAGTTGAATGTATGGCATAATGATATTATTTATCATGATCTGATAAGCCGTTTACATGTGCACATAGCACATACACTATTTATTAGTCATGGTATGGCTATTGTTGAAGTGGTAGATGTGATACGCATTGGAAAAGTAATGTGTTTGCTTTGAATTAAAAGTGTTTAGCATTGTTATTAGTTTCCTTTTTTTCCGTACTGACAATTAAAAAATCCACATTTAAATCACTACGTTATATGAGGTAACTTCAATGTTATAAGCAAGTAAAACAATATTTTCCCACTTCACAATAAAGTTACTTAGTTTACCCTATGGTAGTCTGTAAACTGTTATCACATAGCTTTGTGCTTCTAAAGTAAATTTTCACATAAAAACACTCAAATTCTTTTTCTGTACAGCAAGAACTAACATTAATAGGACAGAAGGTGAAGCATAGCTACTCCACCTGTAGCGTCTAAAGTTTTGACAGGAGAGGTGTGGTTTATTGCTGAAAAATGCTTCTTTTGTGATGAAAACGTGTCGTCAATAAAAACAACTGTTTCTTGCCAACGTTTATTTTTTTGGTATTTTGCAAATTTAAGTCCCACACACTAGAAAGCTTATTTACATACTTCACGTTTATCGGCTAAACTATTCACATAACAATCATGTTTAGTTTATTTCATCCAGTGGATCTTTTTTAAATACAATGTTTTGTATAAAGATATTGGAGAAATCATATTTACATTATGGAAATGAATAATTTCTTCTCGTCCATTGGGGCTCAAGATCTACTTGTAAGCCCACATCTATCTTATTCAGTCACCACACTCAACAAATAAAAGAAAAAAATAAGAAACTGGGAGAAACAGCCAAACCAAAAAACCTAGGGCCTAATCAAATATTTACACAGATATTAGGTCATAAATGACTATTAATTTTTTTTAAATGATGGAGTCTTTGTCTTGTAAATAGTAGGTAATAAACATTAATAGTATTTATTACATAAATATTAGTCAACAGAATAAAAATCACAGGATTTTAAAATTAATTAAGTTTCTTCTTAAAAACTTTGGTGTCAGAAAAGCATAAATTCTGCAAGCGTTGAGGCAGGTTGTTAAAAAAAATTGGTCTGCTTAGTACGAAGGCCTATTTTGAAGCATTTTCTTGTATTGTGTTTGTGAAAATATTAATTTTTCTGAAATAAATTTTGATTTTTGGAAATTATTATGATTGTGGAATAAATATATTAGCATGCTAGGGGTAGAACTCTAGCACTTTTAAACGGTGGCCTACGGGAATCTGTTGGTTGTTTGCCAAATATTATTCTTAATGTTCTCTTTTGCATACGGAATACCTTTTTTTACTGTTATGTGAATTTCCCCCCAAAAATTATGCCATGCGTTACGATGGAGTGCAGATATGCAAAATAAACTGTAATGGCGGTCTTTCTATTTAGCAGTCCTGATATACTTTGCAGGGCGAAACAAAAAAAACTCCATTTCGGCAACATCCCTATATACAAGGCTGTGTTACCTTCACCGGATGTCTTCGCATTAGCATATGCTTTTTTTCTTGCCAAAATGATTCACATGTGAAACACAGGTAGGGTTGCTTAAATTTAAAGGAGAGCATGTTGATGTGTGTGTATTGGATTTGAAAAGGCTTTCGACAAGGTGCTGAATAAAACGCTTATTTATGAATTTAATTAATTGTTAGTGGATAAGATGATAGTAAATTAATTAGGGTAATATGAGTGGAAGAACCCAGAGAGTAAGAGTTGGAGGATAAGATGGTGAGGCCTATCTTGGAATGTGCAGCAGTGGTCTGAAGCCCATACCTAGGTGGGGAAGTAGTGGAGATTCAAAAGGTACAGAGAAGAGTGGCTAGATGTGTTACAAATAGGTGGAGAATACAGGGAAGGGAGAGGAAGAATACAGACCATCAGTAATGATAAAAACTCTGGAATGAGGCACACTGCAGGAGAGGAGGAAAGTAGAGAGTGTGGGCACAGCTGGGAAACAAGTGAGATCATAAGTGGAAACTACAGAGGGTTGTAAAGAGGACCAAGAGAGGAAAAATGTCAGCAATGAAAGAACAGTAAAGGAGTTGAATGAGTTAGGGAAGGAGGTGAGGAAGATGACAGGAGCAAATGAGTTTAGGAAAGGTAAATGGGGTTGAGGCATAAAGGAAGGGTGGTGTTGGAATTTTCCTTCACATTAGGTGTAGCCTAAATGTAAGTAAACTCAATTCACAATTATGGATTATTGCCCTTTTTTAAATTATTTGGTTGATAGATGTATTTTTGTTTAATCCAAGGTGGGGAAAAGTACACAAGAATTTACGTAATTGGGATATGTGTACCTATAATGCACTGCATAGATGTCTTGTTTTGTGTTCAAAGTGATAGCTATTGTTGCAGGTTAAAATTTTTTTTCCTTCAAGTATTTGTAATGTGTATTTTTGAGACTTAAAAGGATGCAGTTGTTTTTCTCTAAAGAAATGGGAAGATTGGGACTATATCTCATGGAAGCTGAAAGTAAGATGTGTATTTTGTCTTCTTTAGGACTACAAAACTTCTCAGTGGAATACTATACTCGTAATGAAAATAAAAATTGTTGTTATTTGCAGACAACAGTGTTCTGAAATAAATGTGTTTGATTCAAATGCTAAGCATAACCAATTCAGTTTTGTATAACTGTTTTTAAAATTGTACATAATAATTTATTAAGACTTATTTTCTCCTAAAAATGAGGAACTTTGAATTTAATGTGTTCTCGTAACAGCAAAAAAATGTGAAGTGACTTTCCTTACTAGTGGTGATATGTTTCCTGAACACTAATATTCATTTAGACCTGTGCACCAAAAGTTAGGACTAAAGAATATAATTATTATAGTCTTCTTGTTAAGGAGTATTGATCCCTACCACCTTGGATTTATCTGTTTCTTCTCGATAACTTCTGTTCTAGTTTATGTATCAAAATTTTTGTCACGACAGGGCATAGATACAAACTAAATCGATTTTCTGTATTTGTTGGAACCATAATATAGTCATTATTTCGCAATGGGAAACAGCTGAAAAGGAAAAATTGCTTTATTTACGGGACTGACTACAGAGGCCACAAAATTAACAGAAACAATGCCATATGGATTCCAAAAAGTGAATGAAACAATAAACTATGCCTTGTCAGCGTGAAAAAAGGAAAACAATGTCTCTATTCCCTGATTTATAAGAAAAACCGTAAAACCTATCTGATAGGGATCAATCCCCGTTAACTGATGGTCATATGATCAATAGAGGCTCTTTGTAAATGCCACTTCACAGTAGTGACGTGCAATAGATTTTTAATTGAGACGTGTATTTTATGTTCACAGCAGTCTGGCAGCGCAAAATTCAATCCCTCTACAAGTACATCAGCACAGAGTGATGAGGTTCCAGCCTCTTGTGCACTGTCCAAAGGAACCCAAAATGACCTCAGTCAAGACACCCTTGGTGTTGACGAAGCAAATTTCACCTTCGTTGTCTCGTATTACGAAGAAATAATTGATCACAGGGATTATACACTGAGTAATGTAGAACCACCCCAAAGTAGTACCCCAGATGATAGTTTAAAAAATACGCAGGAAACTTCTACAGATACAAGTTTAGGTGAAACCCCACCCCCAGTAAAAAATTCAAAGGAAGCAAAAAGAAAGCAGGTTTGACAAATCAGTCCCCTCCTGACCAAGCACCTCAGAGAATAGTCAAAGCTCTGGAGAAACCATCTGCAGGATCAACCACTTCGCAAGCATTTGCTACATATGTATGTGGAATTTTAGATGGACTTAAAGATGCTAGTATACGTGTGCAAACTAATAAAAAAATTATGGATGCGTTAACAGATGCTCAGATGCGTGACCTTGGCGTAAACATCTTGTAGTAAATTAATGAATGTGACTTATAGGCTGTTTGTGCTTTGTTTGTAAATGATACAATGATAAATGTAATTTATTTAGAATAAATAATTTTGTATGAAGAAATATGACAAATTGCGTAGTACTTGTTTACATGTAATTTATTTTCCAAAGTTTAAGAACCAATAAATATACCATAAATCACTCTTGAAAACAAAGGGGAAAACAAATGCACTAATTTATTAATTGGATTTCATAGTTCACCACAGTATTCTTTCCTAATTTACAAGTAATGCATAGCTGTCCTCTCTGGGACATTAATCAATTTCATTTTAATGGTATGTACATGTACTGTTTACACACACAAAAATCAAGTATTCAGTATTTGTTGGTATGTACCTAAACTATTACAGTTAATTATTGCTTTTTGTATTGATTTGTATGCAGTTTATTTATTGTTATTACAGTACATGTAATCTTCACTAATATGCAGCTTGGCCCATTACTTTAGAAAGACACGTTAATACTAGTAATCCTAAGCATGTTTTAAGTGCTGGGCATGAAAATAAATATTATGTGGCACATAGTGGCAGGTAGAGGAGTTGCATGTATCAAAAACACAAGTTTTAGAAACATTTTCATCTATACATTTTAATCTTCTCCGTTCTAATAGTAAAATCAGTATACAAAGCTTAAGAACATAATCTTACAATCTATTGCAAAACATTTGTTTTAATTAGATGTAACATGACTAAGCAATTGTCTCTTCAATAACTAAAAACATTTACATGTACATTATTTGAACTTACATACTTAACTGTACAATAGTGTCTGAGGGGTAGTTTAAAAAAAATGATTACAACGAACTTCATGTGGTACATTGTCGATAAAAAAACTAAGCAGGGTTCTACTCATTCTAAATTGTTGTAGTGCATGCACAAAGATAAAGATGGTACACTGTAACTTCTGCTTAAATAGCTTAAACTTGTTTTACATGATGCAATTTATTTATCGCGCAGCTCCTTGCGTGCAATTGCTTGTGCAATAATTGCATGAAATCTCACATAGTCCATTTTACACAGCGCAGTTTCCCCACACAATATCCGTGCAATTTGTTTTCTTCCCGCCAAAATTTAGAACAAATTGATTACCTAAAAGCACAATATGTACACTTACGGTGATGGAATTATCTGACTAATATTAAAATAGTTGTGAACCGTGTAGGATCTTGTTTTTTTCTCTCTTCAGTGGTATGGTAGTCTTTTCCTGGACTTCCGATACAGTGCGGTCACCGCCTTTAATGCATCTCGCACAAATGTTTGTTGTGATAATTTTGTGATTTTGTGTAATAGTGGACTGGAAATTTTTTGTATTCGTCCAAAAACTGCAAAAAAAATTCTCTGATGTTGATTCCATGTTTGTATGGTTTTTGTTGTTTTTGTTTATACTCACAACTACGTGCATAAATTTACTTCAGAGAATGGCCAATCACGTTGCTTGTTCCACGCAACTTGCATCGAAATACAGAGCATGTTCTATCTGCCGAAATTGCACCGCCACTTGCATTGCATGTGAGGTTCCGAGAATTGTGTGTCTGAGCTCCAATGCAATATCAGCATATTACGTGGAAATTGTATGTACATTGCATCGTGTAAAACCAGCTTTACAGCTATTACAACAAACAACTAAGTTAATGTATTAAAAGTTTCTATGGTATCATACACCACACTGACGTACAAAAATAGTTGGCATTACTCAATTTCTCAAGTTAACAAACACATTTGTGTTTTTTACAGACTTAGTTCCTTTGTATATAATGTAAAATGGCTGAAACACTAAAAACCAGTAAACCAGGATTCACAACCAACTTGTGGTGTTTGTGAATCCAAATACAAACATAAGTCATATGTTAATTTTAAGAAACGATCTGTCTTTTGGTCATAAATTATTTTATTCGTTTAGACCAGCAATAATATTGTACAATAATCGATTACAGAAATTTTGTTATAGCAAAATAGATTTCCGTGCAGCTTAACATCTTCAGTTGTCAATCCGATCTCAAACACATAACGTATGTATGTTAAGTGTGGTTGTGAATTCACCTTATATCAAATGTTTTACGCATGTTTACTTACAGGATGTGGAATAAAATTGTTGGATATTTTTAACGCATGTAACACAGTTGATTGTATTCTCGGATTACGTACTTTAATTTTAGCAGTTTCTTTTCGATCAGCAAAATGAGTTCCAATAATCGAAGTACTGGTCATCAGCAAGATAGAATCAATGTAACGCAGACATTTTGATATTGATGAATAGAGGTGAAGTAAATGGTTATCTTGAACTGAATTTTTTTTAATTGGCACCATTGACCATGAGCAATGCAGACTTATTTTAATATACCTAAACTATATTCTCACATATAGCATTAATGCTCAGTGTCTAAGAAAGATTGGTGATCTTTGAAAGAACTGTGCAATGGGAGTTCATGACTAGATTCAGTTTCTTGGACTTACTCCAGTGCAAAATTGAACGACTGTCAAAGAAAAACTAAACAAATAAAAGAAACCATAAAATAAGCAGAGTATGCTTAGTCAGCAAGATACAAACACAACATGAAAATTCCAAGATGGAATCGGGTCAAATAAAAACGAGGAACAAGCATATAATAAATGAAATTAAAAACAAATAAAATAAAAACCAAATAACATGCGACACAACGATGAGACGAAACAACAAACACAGTATATGTCACACACGAACAGAAAAATAACAAAAGAACACAACAAGTAGACGAGACAAAACCCAACATATATCAGACATATACAGACAAGACAAACGACACAATGAAGAGACGAAACAAAACACAGTAGTTTTCCAGACAGACAGTGTTACGACGTTTCGGGAACTGGAATCTGTTCCCGTCATCAGGTAGACACACAGGGTTCAGGAACACGAGTGCGACTGATGATTGGTGTTTCCTGAAAATTTTTTCACAGAATATGCATATCGAAATAAATTTTTATTCCAGTAATATTAAAAATTTCAGGATGCTATAGTTTATGCTGCGTTCTAGGCTTTAATTCGTGTTGAAGAAAAGTTGTAGATGCTCAACAAGGAAATTATTTCGTACCGAATGTCTACTTATAAACTCAGATGTTAATAGGCCTAACCAATATTGCAGCAAATAACGTGTTAAAACTGACCTTACCTGAGACAACTAAGGCGGATTTGCAACCACATTTAACTACATACGGAGTCTGGATTCTGAACAACTTTAAACCTAGACATGCGTGAAAATTTATATTGTTATAATAAACTGTCTGTAATCACTTATCATACATTAGCATTGCTGTTCTAAATGAATAAAATAATTTATGAATAAGAGATATTTATCTAAAATTTTATTAGGTCTTACATTAGTACTTCTTGTATTCACAGCCACCACTTAGCACGCATACGCACGAGGTAGGAAGTTGGTCAACTCTGATACGTATGCATGCTACAGGCGGATGTGAATGGTCACTTGCATACTCAATGATACTGCTTTTATATGTGCTGGTTGTGAATCCAGCTTTATGCTTTTGAAGTTTTTAATAGTATACACACTTGTTAATGTATATAGTAAGTAAAAATATAAACTGTACTAATCATATGCTAAGTAAAGTAGGTGAAGTGTAGTATAATATTTTTAACAAATTTCACACATCTATTCATTCCATTAATTAAGTTTTGTTAATGCAAATTGAACTCTTTTTCTTTTTTTTTGGTGATGCTGCCCATTAGCATTTGTAAAAGCCAAAGTCGGTATGATTCATTTTCAAGTACTGATATGGATCGGGAGCAACACGTAAGTTTACATAATATGGCATTAGCTCTACAGTGTTAACTTGTAAAGTAACTGCACTAATTTAATAAGTTGTTTACGAAATAATTCGCATTAAACTCAGTTTTGTACTTAACTAGCACACCCAAATGTCTTCATGTCTCAGCCGAGATACATTTTTTGTTTTATTGACAAGCTAATGTACAGAAACTCTTCCATGTGGAGGTCACGTTGCATGTCCCACATGGCAAGACCTTAGTTACATTTGACGAAAAGATACATTGTTACCCTCGAAATAAACATAGTATTCAAATTTTCACCAAGGTTTCTACATTCATTTACTCAGTTTTAAGAGGCTTTAGTAGGGTTAGTTAAAACATGGAAATACTCTTAATGCATACAAAGCACAATTAAATATACTAAAAAGAAATCAGAAGTCCGAAATTCTAAAAACCATATCAATCACGAAACCTCTGGAAGTGATCATACAGGGAGATGCTGTGCTACAGCACCTAAGCACAAAAATACTCAATTTCCACTATGGTGGCTACAGAACTCTTTTACAACGTACTTGCAATACTTATTAAATATGCTGCAGTCCTGTACTTTCAAACATGTCTTCAAGGTGCGACAAGCATACATGTATAGAGTTGCAACTCAAGTTTTTTTTTTTTTTTGCCAACCAAACTGGGTTGTATGTTGACAACAGGTAGTTATAAAAAATTCTTACTTTCTTGTGTTGGTAAACACGTCGGGTATCGCCTTTATTCAAATGTGGACTGCATATTCTAACCCATATTATCGAACTGAACTCTATTTAAATGTAACGTTACGTAAAATATAATCTATCCCAGGTAAGGTTTTCTGGTTTGATGTTTCCCTTCTGAGGAAAATGTCTGTTAAAAGGATTGCAGAGACGTGGTTTTTCCACAAATCTGCTAGGGATTAAGAGGAACACACTGGAACTGAAAGGCATATTTCTCAGAAGAAAACTGTAAAATCTGGAAAACCTTACATGAGACAGCTTGCATAAATTATGTACAGCAAAATTCTGAATAACATCTTGAGAAGCAATTTTCTAATTATTTCCAAACAAATATCCATCAAAATAATACTCCAAACACATTTCAAACCTCTGTTGTCATGCATCTCACAAAGAAAAAAAAAGAATGGATTATGAATATTTTGTTACCACTATCAGAGTATTCTAATGCATAACATATTTTTAAAGAGAAAAAGCTACACATTATTAGGTTGTATGTATAATCATGTAAATTATGTCCTACAAATATTTTTTTCTTTTAATTGCAGCAGTTGTAAATGATATAGAACTCAGACTTCAAGTATCTTTGGTATGAATTTAATGGCGATGTACAACATTGTATTATTTGGGTAAATGTCTGGGTATATTACGGTCTAAATTGTACAGGACATCAATGTATGAAACCAAGCAGTTGTCTAAACAAAAGAAGTTACATATTTCCTTTCCTAACAGCTTCATCTTGCCATGGTACCTGGCCTACCCCACTGAAATAAAAACAAACTCTTGCCTTATCCTGTATGACATTTGGGTAGCTCGATTGCCCCATTGATTAGCATCTACACTTCTCAATGACAGACTTTCAAAATCTACATTGAGCTCTTCCGGCACAGAGGAACCAGACAACTTTCTTTTGTGGATGAAGTTATGTAAAAGTACACATGCATTTACAATAGTGTCAACTTTTTTTTTGGGGGGGGGGGTTAATCATGGTGAGTAGAATTCTAAATCTGTTTGACAGTAATCCAAACGTATTTCGACACATCTGCGAGCTCTGCTTAACCTGTAGTTGTAGATTCTCTGCTCGTGAGTGAGACCTCTTTGAGGAAACGGTTTCATAAGATGTTCCCCAAGAGGAAATGCATCATCCCCAACGATGACGTAAGGAACAGACTTTTCTCCGCCTGGTAGTGGTTTAGCAGCTGGGAGGCCAAGCTCGTTGTTCGCTAATGCCGTTCTCAGATTACTGTCTCTGAAAACACCGGCATCGTTCACACGACCATTCACACCTATGTTAACCCACAGGAATCTGTAGGTCGCATCTACAAGTGCAAGCAATATTACACTGTCACTACCTTTGTAGTTGTAGTAATATGATCCACTACTTCTGCATGGTCTGAAGTTAACATGCTTGCCGTCTATAGCTCCTATGCAATGTGGATAGTTCCACAATAAATAGAATTGCTCAGCAATGGCTTCCCATTCCATGGGTGTCGATGGAACCTGTAACAAAAGCAAAGAGCATGTTACCATACAGCTGAAGGGGATTGGTGTGCGAGAGCAGTATGTGTTTAAAATATTTCTCATAATTGTTTTTAATAGACTTTAATCAAAATATTGATGTAACTATACTTTGCCATGAAAGATACTTATGCACACCTTACAGCACGTTGTTAGGTTTTCACAAACTTATTATTTCTTGAAACTGAAATGGATGTCTCGGAATGACATGTTGATTATTAATTTCCATTCCAGCTCCATGAAAAACAGTCAGTGAAGCCAAATATGATGATGTATAAGACTAACCCTTACGTCATAAAGGTACTAGTTTTCAATGTATGTGTAAAAAAAAATTAAGTTGCGATAACATTTTTAAAAATATACTGCTCCTATTAAGGAGTAACTCCCTCATAAATTTGTAATATTTTTATGTTTGTAAGAAATAGTATCTACTTTGTAGAAATGAACTGAAACTACACTGGGCTTTACAAAAAAAACTGTGCATCCTGCTTCAAGTATACGTCTCACAAAGTCAATACACCAATATCTGGAAGAGGTTGGAATCCCTGTTATGCAATAGCTGGCAAGAAATCCATACCTCAACCCAATTGAGCACCTTGGTGCCTGGGACCACATAAAATTAGCGTGAAAAAAATGGTCCTGTCCCAACCACCCTCCAAGACCTTCACAATGCTGTCGTCGCAGAATGGAATACCTTTCCTCAAGAATGCGTCATGTGGCTGATTAGATACACGACAGATTGTATGGCAACAGAATTACTGACAGGGGGAGGTGGGGCATTGCAAGCGATTTGATATTGTGTTTACTAATGTTGCTTAGTTTTTAAGTATAATCTATTATGTTTCTGTTTGTAACCTTCTGCCTGAATTGTCTTTTTTCACTAACATCATGTTTACACTTAGTGCCCTTACCTTTGATTAACTCTGGTTACAACTACTGTGACATTGGTTTTATGTACGGTATGTGCAATTTTTATGATGCCAAGTATTGTGCTATATTAAGGATTTATTTTTTCCTTCATAGGTTTGCACTGTGGTTTTTTATAATCAAAATATGTATATTACGGTTTTATACAAGTGATGGAAACCAACAAATTCAAGTACATATTGTACTTGCTATTAATTCACGCTGTAAAAAATTCCTGTAGATTATACCACAAACTAGTGCACTTTTTTTTTATATTTATGTTGGCAAGTTATTTTGTGGTCCACTGTACATTTTGTTTGGTCTCCAAGGTTTTCTATGCTATCAACATCGTTTCATCTTTAATCGTCAGTCTAACAAGTTATGTTGACTTTTATTTGCTGAAACTACATTTACACAACTGTCAAAAAAGTCGATTGTTTATGGGTCATACTATTACAGGTACATCCAGGGTTCTAAAAAGCCTGGTTTTTTTTTCGGAACAAGCTAGGTTTTTCTAACATAAATTGATCCTGATTTCTTTAAAATAATGTGATTTTCCCAAAACAAGTTAATGTCCCAAGTACTGATGTCACATTTTTCTAACACAATTTTTCGCAAAGATCAACTAATTTCAGCACTGTTCTGGGAATATTGAAATTTTAAAATATTCATTCGTAAGTGGTTTTAATGCATGTTGTCAAGTATTTCTTCATCTATAAACTCCTATACTGGAGATTATTTCATCTATCCATAGCATTTACTGGAATGCAATCATAACATTTTTTATACAGTATTTAGAATATGATAAGCCAAAGAGGAATGGTTGATGTGGAGAAGCGAGTCAATGATAACACTTCTGATTGCCAGGTTCATGTGTCAGTAGGGACATGCAAAATTCGCGTGATCATTTGGTAGCAGACTAAACATCACTTTCCTATACATAACAGAGCATAATCCGCAATTCAATTGGCCACAAACTTTTGTGTGTTGTCATTTACGTGTGTTACGTCTTTACAGAGATTGGCTTCTCTACTGTGAAAGCGTTCTCCGCGGCAAGTCACGACAATATCGGCCAGCGGGAGACGTCGAACGAGCCTATAGTCACTTGGAGTCTAGTCTGTTGTCGGAAAATAACGAAAATTTTGCATGTCTCTAGTCATTAGTCATTTTATATTTCCTCTACTGCAGTAAAATAAATAACGTTCCCATAATTATCATTTACCATCATCCCTTCCTTTTGCTATTCTATACTCCAGTCAGCAGCAAAAGCCATACCAGTACTAATATTTTGTCTGTTCGATCGTGAGGAGGTGAAGTTAGTGGGTTAGCTTTGTGCTCTGGTTGGTCGTAAGTACAATGCCTGTAACCAATTCAGGAAAGAAAAACGCAAGAGAATGGACACTGAAGTGTTAAAAATTGATTACAGTTGTATAAAGTTAAGTGTAAAAATTGTCTGGGTGAAATGTCTGGGGAGGTAGAAAGAATCCACATGTTGATCTTTCTAAATGTAGAGCCATTAATTGTATTTCAAATCAGTCACGTGCTACCCGTCTTGTACAATCACAGTCTCCTAACTTTAGTACAGGTAGCCCAGCTGTGTCACCAACAGTGTTGATAGATGGCTGTGCCTTCAATATCTTTATTTTCAGAAACGTCCTGATTAGATAGGTTATATCGGTCCGAGCGCAAGAGGCTGCAGGCTGAGGAGCCGAGGAGCCACCGCCGCCATTTTAGATGACGTCACCCGGCGGCCATCTTGTTTCCGGCAGCCATCTTGTTTCCGGTAGCCATCTTGGATTACGTCACTTTCAAAATTTTCCAAAATTTTCCAAAAATAAAAAAATTTCTAAAAATAATTTTGGATACATCCGCCACCTTGGAGTGAATTCCCCCACCCCCCTAATTTCAACAGTTATTTGTTTACATGTTCTGGAGAAAACCATATTTAATGTTTAAAATTCCCTTGCTAATATAATCTATTATTATATTCTCTCTCATTCATCAGCTCCCCATAAACGTACAAGCCTCATCTCTCATTCCACTCATACTTTCATCCTGCTCTCTCATTCATCAGCTCCCCATCTGCAAGCCTCATCTCTCATTCCTCCTGCTTTCTCATTCCACTCATACTTTCCTTCTGCTCTCTCATTCATCAGCTCTCCACTACAAGTCTCATTTCTCATTCCTCCTCCTACCATCCTCCTCCCCCCTTAACTCCCCACCACCCGAACTCTTGATTCCCATTGTACATCACCTTGGTAGCTGTTCTCGTAGTCGGCAGCCATCTTTGTTTCCTATTTAATCACTTGATTCTACTCCACCCGTATACATATGTGTTTAAGGGCGACATGTAATGTACCATAGGCAGGACTCTCGCCTCTATCACCATTATTATTATTATTTTAAATATTAACCTAGAGCAGGCAAAATAGACAAGTCTTGACAAGTATTATATATCACCACCATCAATCATATTCATTTCATTTTTAAAACATTTTATAGTAATGTAATTGTGTTCTATGTAATCACTGATTAAGTGTACAAGGACTGTTGCATCTGATGCTCTTTAAGAAAAGTTATGAAAGGCGAATAATGTCTCTCAAGACACGCACTGTAAGTTTTAAAAAATCTAATTTACTTAAAAACACTATATACACAACACAATAAAACACTATATTCAATATTTACACTATATACACAGTACACTATCATTCTTGAGACGACTAGGCAGGTCTTCGTCCCAGAAGTGTCCTGAGGAGGAAGAGTACTTTCTCTGAAAGCGAGCGGTGGCGGTGTGGAGGATCTCCGTCATGACGTGCTGAGCCTGTAGCTGGTGCTGCAGCTCCAGGAATTCCTCATGCTGGCTCCGAACCTGGGCCCACAGCGCACGGATCTCTCGTAGCACTTCCTCCCCAGCATCCTCATCTTCCGCCTCCTCTTCCTGCTCACTATCATTGTACACTTGGTCCAGGTCCTTGGTTCACACGATGGATAAGCCCATTGTTGAGCACAGAGCGTACTCACTGCCTTCATCCTCAAGGGGCAGAACCTAAACCTTGGAGACACACAGGCACTGTAGCCCTGCAGTGTTGTCCTCTTCATCTCTCCACAGGAATGGTTGAGATGGATGCACTGGTGTAGCTGATCTATGAAGTGACGATCTGCTTCGGTAGCGCCCAATAAAAATGAGTGGTGGTGCTGGAAGTATATGCCTTCTTATGAGTTGAATTACATCATAAAATGCTTCGGCGTCTTACTTTAGCAAGACACGGAACACTTCCTTCTCACTCGACAAGGCAATGTGAACTGGTAGACATGTAAACACCCGCCAACCTCCCTGTACACATCCTCTCTTCGCACGTCGGACAGGTCTGTACGTGCGCGGAGCATGAATCAACCAGGTCTGCGGCCGCGCACGGGGCAGTCCAGCGCCTCGCGAGGACGAGATGATGAAACTGTACCGACCAGCTCATCGCCTCGAGTTCCAACACGCTCAGAGTACATGTGCGCAGTCATCACAGACAGCCTTCCAGGCACCCCAGTAGCAGTTTTATACCATTGCCAGTAAAAGAACATTTGCTAATAAATAATAACACAGAAATTTAGTTTTAAACAATTATGTTCCTTCATACATAATTCACTATATTTATACATAATGTATGACTGACGAATCCAACTATCGTGGCTTCCATCTGACCCAACCATCGCACAAGAAACTTATTTCCTTTCTTCTCCAATACCTTATCAACTAAATATGTGTTTGGATACTTGGTAACTTGAATTTCTTTGCCCCAGAAGCCTCCTCGAATAGCCTTGCCTTCCACATCTTCAAGGTAGTAGGTCATTGATCGTGGTGTCGAATCTTGACCACTTTAAATATTACAGTGCTGAAGATTGGTGCGTAGCCTTTTGTAAATGTTCCCTTCACTCGTGATATCCTTGCATAGTCTCCAACATTTGCTTTAAGTTTGCGCAGGTCCAGTTTCTTC
>PNEQ01125086.1:0-17444 GCA_003012365.1 Medauroidea extradentata
ATTCAAAAAACAAGTTTCATAATAAGTTACCCTAAAACCCCAGTGTGCCAAATTTGACCCATTGTTATATTTCATATAAAAAATTAAGATTTTGTATTTGTTAAATTTTTTTGTTGTTAATAATAATTTCACAAGGACATTGACACTGTCACATATTTTTTAGAAAGCTCTTATAAAGGTCCGGGAAGAAAGAGGTTAAAACGGACATTAATGACCCTTGTCATCATTTTGTCCCTTTTAGCAGCTTTCAAAAGATTTTTTGTTTCAGAAATACTATCGCTATAAATTGAAAACCCCGCAAACAAAGTTGCGGGAACCAGCTAGTTATGTATAAAAGTTAACAGTTAAAAAAATACTGTAAAGCTGCTTGTCTATCTGATTCTTTAACTATCCTGAAACGGCTGTTTGTATTTTAAGGCTATGCTAAATTCTTTTTTTTCAATGGTGCAAATCTATAAATAAAAAATAAATAAAAAACTTTGTTAGCAAAATGCTTCGAAAATGTTTAAGACTAAGAGCAGTTAAGTGATGCACAATCCAACGTATTTTGCAAAATAATGCACAGTTTTTTCGCAAAAATAAATACATTTATAAATACATATTTAGTTTTTGGGCTTACGTTAAAAACGAAATTGATGACGTTTCGGGCGCAAAAATCTAAAAAAGCTGTGAGGTTATCCGGTACTAAAACTAGATGTAAGCATAATATTTTTATGGAAAAACAGCGTAGGGATTCTATGATACAAAATTATCTTGCATTTTTTTTTTGTAATGACTGTGAAGCCTCCGGGTATGGCTTTAACGAAATGATTAATAGAGCAACAGATAGGAAGAACATATCCGCAGTTCTTTCACAGAACATTTTTAGATGCTATCCGTGTGCAGACAAAACTTCATTCAAGGATGCATGTACCGATCGACATGGCGTAAAACTAGCATGTCGGACTCGTATTTGGTAGAACCCGGTTTCGATCCCCGGTTCTGGCAATCCTGAATTCGGTTTTCCATGTATTACCGAAATCACTCTAGGCGAATACTGGGATGGTTCCTTAACATATGCCATGGCCGAATCCTTTCTTAGTTTCTACGGTTGTGTAATGTTGTATGTGACCGTCTATAATGACCTCGCTGTCGATAAGGCGTATAATTCAATAACATATTAAAAATATTAATTATTGTTGGAGGTTAGATACAGACATACGACTGAATGTCGGTATAGTTTCGTGAAAAAAAGTAGTTCCATAAACATTGCAATAGATTTGAAGCGCGTGGAAGGCATGTTAATATAATACAGTGACATACTTTTGACCAACAATCGCTGACGCAAAAGTATCTTACATTTAAATGCGGCTATGTATAATTCAGTGTAATTGTTGGCTCCTAAAGTTGGCTAATATCATTATCTAAAATTGTTGTTTCGTATTTTTCCCATACTAACTTTCAAAAACGCGTAGATTGAAAATGATTTTTTTTTGTTTATTCATCTGCCACAGACAGTGAGTGAGAGTGCGAGATTTTGGCCAGCGCTTAACATCGAGGTCTTTACCGATGGTGAGGAGTGATATGAGGTGTGTATGGAGCAGCGCCGGAATGAAGGGGCGGGGGTTCCCCGAGAAAACACGCCAACCAGCGGAATTATCCGGCACGATTCCCACATGCAAAAATCCGGGGACCGACCCCGCCAGGAGTCAAACCCGGATTGCCTTTGTGGGAGGCGAACGGTCTGGCCCCCGCGGCCCCCTATCTCACACTGTTAGGAGCTAGTATGACCTAGCGAGTGAGCTGTGCTGTACCATGGCGTGGAAAGAATTTTTTCTTGTGTAATTATTTAAAATGGTTTCAACTAGTTTATCTACGTAAAAAAAAGACACACTCCAAACTGTGTCTGTATGGTTTTAAAATGACGTCCGCTTGTTGAAAACTTTATTTCACAGCTTCTCAAAAAGCTAACAATGACTTTTTAACGTTCTTGTAGCCGAGAATATATAAGCCGTAATCGCACAACAAAATAATAGAAATCTACATTGTGTTTCAATATTGCCTGGCAAGCCGGACAGCTAGACGTCCGAGCGGCAATCAGGTCAGCGTTGGGAAACCACGGAAGACAGCAACTCACCTCACCCCCCTCGTAGTTGCACAATATATAGGACAAGCACGCCGATATATGGCGCTGTTACCAAGTAAACCAGGTCTGTGGTCGGTCGGTCGTCCACCAGCACTCATCAGATCAACAGCAGTGCTGTTCTCCGCCGGGGACTTAGGATCGAGCCCCGGCGGATGCGTGCTCGCCCGTCGATGCCGTCTTCTCATCAATCCAGCTTCGGTAAGGTCGTCAGATCTCGTTATGTGGCAGCAACTCTCAACTTAATATAATAATTTAATAATCAGTAATATTGTGCTCCCCTCCTAAATAAATAGAACACACATTGCGAACGTCTTTGTATTCAGAGTACCTGCCATTGTAGTATAGTAAATGCCCGTTTAACCATAACTGTCTTACAGTCATTTAGTCCTGAATAATATCTAAATAAACCCACAGTGTAGCTACCATCTGAGTGAAACCCCCCAAATAATAATACCTTATAAACCCCCAATATAATAACGACTTATAAAATATTCATTCTGTAACAATTGGACTTCATCACATGCTTTCCTAAAACTAAAATAACAGGGTCATCGCTTTAAGTCCCATTGAAAAACACATTATACAAGAACACTGCACGCTGGTTTAGTCATTCGCCCCTAGAGGCGATGGAGTGTTTGGCGGACGTGTAATATGTGACTTATCGCATTCTCCGTTCCGTGCCTCTAACGTAAAAAAAAAAAAAAAACCTAGCGTCCACTACCCCGTAAGCAGTGTTTCGCCTTGATTACATGGTCGTGTTCTCATCCCGCCTAGCGAGCTCAGTAACGTTATCGACCCCATACGCTGCCGGTGTAGAGGGGGGTTGGTGTTGACGACGTGGAAACGCCCAAGCAGCGGGGCTTACAACAGTTCTGACGCGCTGCGCCCTGTTGATCGCATATCTCGCAGCAGAGCGGCGTGAAGGGGGCACAAATGGCAGTGCATTCCGTTCACACGCATCACCATCCAGCGAGACCATCGCCATCCGTCACTTAGTCGTCCATCAGCGGCAGTGCAGTGTGTGCATTGTAATTCCCTCCGGCGTCCGCCGCTATCACATCCGCGCCGCTGCTCGTCTATTGCCTCCCTAGCTACCCACCGCGGGCCACTTCAATGACGTGTGCGGGCTGCTGAATAGCGGAGAGGTCTCTGGAGTCGTAATAATTCCCACCGGCTACTCTACCGACAGATCACTCTCCGGCTGAGACGGCTCTATCGAGCCAAGTGAACATCGTTGTACACACAAGCTGCCAGAAGCGACGTGGCCTCGTTCGTACCGAACTCTTTTGTTTTTTCTTTGGGTTGTCATAACCTCGGCGACAGTGGATATTTGGTTATAATGAAAATTTACCAAGTATTGTTTTATAATATTGAGAAAATTGACATTTCGCATCCCCAGTGCATTACCCAAAACTCAAAAGATGTAGGCTAATTTTGAGATAAATGCAGTTGTATAACTTAAAACGAATTCAGATAATTTGATGATCACTGTGTTACATAAACACAACATAAAAAATGTTGTTTTGCTCTGAAACATAACTTCTGTTGATTATCCTAATGAAACCTAAACAGTAAAAATTTTAGTAATTAATAAACTATCAATTTCTACTTGCAAATATGAAGAATAATGAAACATTTTATATTATATTTGGGAATTTTTTTAGTGACGTTAGTATTTCATTAGGTAAAGAAAACTATCCTCTATTACACATCTAACATAAATTAAAAATGTTGATTTTTTAATTGTGTTGGTATTGTATTGGTGGTGTGATGTTATTAACGCTCCATTTGTAATCAAGACGCAAAGAAACTGTAGTACTTCTAGGAGGAATATAAATATAAGTGATTATGTAAACTAATGTCGCAAAATCCACATGCCTTTGTTCACATGCCTGTACTACCCCCGCCCGTCAAGATGGTTTTGGGCAAGAGGTTCCGAGTGCCAGGGCCGTACTCGACCAGTAAAACTTACACACACACACACACACATACACACACACACACATATATATATATATATATATATATATATATATATATATATATATATATATATATATATATATATATATATATATATATATATAAACGAAGCATTAAATGAAAATCTATTTTGGACGCACATAATTATTTATTTACTGTTAACTTTCTACACAGCAACTAAAAGTCCTCCCATCGCGTGTGGTGTTTGTTCTTGATGTGCAGCGACTCTACACGAAGTTGCAGTCGCAAAACGCAAATGGCGTTTCGGTGCGTATTAGAGCGAAGAGTGCTGTAAATAGTTGTGCTTCGAAGTATCGAATAGTGGCCCTCGCTTTGCTGTTTTCTTGTAGCGTAGCGGGTTCGCTAGCTTTGTTGGTTACGTGCTGGTTCGAGGTTAACTTCCAAAGAAAAGCGTATAACCTTAAGGGCGCGGCATACCTTAAAGCCACGGCGAGAGCAAGCATAGGATTTTATAGGTTAAATGATTTTCCACCTGGTTCAGTAACGGTTGAAGTAACATATATGCCATCACTGACTTTTTTGTTCGTCTCGGTGCCGCGTACATTGCTATTGATCGCGTAGGCAGTTTTTTTCAACACCCTGAAAATTGTGGGCAAGAAAAGCATTTTACACACAAAAACACGCGAAAGTGGCTATTCATAATTTTTTTTCTGCAATTTTAGTTACGTAACAATATTCTCCATTTCTCGGCGCAGAAAATGGTTTCTGTCCCGAAAGCAGTATCACAAAAGGTGACCGAGTGCCATTGAAAATAATTTAACATGTAAAACCCTAGTCTTTCTCCGCCAGGGCTCCGAGGTAGACAGCGCCCTTAATAATAGTGCTGATAGGTATATTCAATACAGTTGTGTAAGTATGCTGATTTATGTGGTTTTGCATGTTGTGATGTTCTGTGATCGTTTTAGAAAAAAACTGCAAAGATAAATGAAAGGTGTGTAAAAGGTATCTGGACATTGAACTAAGTTGGACTTCTTAAAGCCGAAAAATCTGAACGGGGATGTATAAATGATGACTCCACTGAAAGTGAAAATTCTACACTAGTATCAGAATCAGATATAGCCAGACAAATAGATTTCAATTGCATTGTTAAATATTTTGCTCACAAAAAGCTAGAAAAGTTAGTTAGCAACAGGAAATAGTAAATATATGGGCGATAATTAGGCCTATATGAATGAAAGAAAATTTACTCTCAGAAGTAATAATTTGCATATATTTTTTTAAAACACGGACACACTTTTAATATTTTGTATTGTAAACATGTTTTATGTTTGACAGTAAGCCTCGTTGTTTTCATAACATCAGTTTGACACAAAAAGCTCTAAAATTTATTTACTGTGTTTTTATAATTTTTTATCGTATCATAACTTGCTATTGCAAGGATTAACTACAAATAATGATTCAGCGTAGCCTAAAAAATAACTGCATTTCGAAACAATACGTAACTGTAGTAACAGTAGAGGAATGTTTACGTGTATACAATGTAACTGCTCAATTAACGCGGTCTAATTTTTCTTATTCAAAATTTGTGTAAGGAAATATTAGGTTTAATGTTTTTAAACACTCTGTAGTGCTTACCGTGAGAGAAATAATTATTCTGTGGGATTTTACACAATTTAACCCTCAACACACATTTAATTGAACATTGGCCCGTAGATAATTTGATTATTAGCTTGTTGTAATTCAGCTATACACGGTAGGGAAGTTGGAGGTTCAAACTACACACGCCTTAGAAGCACAGAATTTCTCTTGTTCTCTTGGATGGCATTATTCCCTGAGAGCTGGTACGATAACAAGAATAAAAAACCTTCTCTATGTCATTACAGAGGTATTGGCTAGACAGGTTCAGCTGGTGGCTGGATTGCTGCTCGGGTAACGGATAACAACACACCAACACCTCAGGCACGAGTACTTTTTGTTTCGAATTGCTGCTCCTGCGCCCTCCAAAAGACATTTACACTTTTAAATTAAAATCCTCTTTTCCTCTCTTTTTTTCTACAATGCGACGAGAAAACAATCGACAAATTCTTGTAAGGCGTTTTTTTCACTGACACTGCTGAATTACAACACTGGCGAAGGAAATACAGTCATATTTACTCTTTCGGTTGTGACGACGATAACTCGCTAACGCTTATACTAAATATCCAACATTCCGTTAAAACTGATGAGATTTATTTAAAGTGATCCGTCCAAACATAAACAAAAATGCCCAGAGAGTAAAATAAATAAATATTTTAGAAACCTTTCTCCCTCGATAGTTTACTACGTTTCGCACACTAAGCAACCAGTGGGATGGGACACTGTCCTTTTAAAACCATAAATTTGGTTGCAGGTGTTCAACCTGGAGAAAAACCTTCAGCCTAAGCATGTACTGGTACGCCATTCCTGTGACTATCGTCTACGAAAAATAACAACAACAACAATAACAATAACGATCCGATAATCTGTTTCAAAAGACTTACCGTTTTAAAAACGCTCATGGAGTCGGGAATCAAATCGATTCGAGTCTCAAGGTCGTTATACAAAAAATTAGAATCGTATAGGAATAAGTCGGGCGTAAAACGTCATGGAAACGCGGATCGTACTGAAAACGAATCGAAAGTAAACAAACACACGTTCGGCAGTTGTTTCGGCCTTCAGATTTTCTGTTGACAGGGGCAAATGAAATGGACAGAATAAAAATTATCATACGATCATGAGTATAACAATAATGTTCTTGTACCCACTTCGTTTTCTTTAGCAATTTATTTACGTGTGTAGCCGAAAGAAAAATAAACAGATGGATGTGTGGATTTATTTATTTCCTGTCAGCCAACGTAAATTTCAATAGTAGCAACATTATCACAGACAAATTTGGCCAGCGAACTGCAATAGATTTCAATCGTATCCTAAGTTGGCATGTAGACGGGTATCGTACTCAGTCGGTATTTAGTAGTCGATCCGTTTTCCAAACGATATGGAAACTTAGTAAATTTTACACAAGTTTTCTCATATTATGTAGTTATGTACGCTCTGTCAGTTATACAGTATATTTTTAATGTATGTTATTTTATAATCTCCTAAAGTAGAATAGCTTTGTTTATAATACCCAGGCAAGACAGTTCTGTAATTAGGAACATATTGATTACCTTCAGTAGTTTTTATTCCGGCTATAGAAGAAATATATACCATTAAAATATTCATACTCATTACCATAAAATAAGCCATGGCAATTAAATATATACACATTATGTATAGTCTCAAGTTTCCTATAAAATGCAGCAAATGTCCCATACTTCAGTGTCGTATAAAATGTCCTTCACATAGAAACTCTCCTCCAGAAAAAAAAAAACTAGCAGGTTAATGTAAGGAGAACGTGGGAACCACCTAAAGAGTCCACATAGTCCTACCCAACAGCATGGGAATGTGGCAACAGCGTTTCGCACATTAAGCAATCAGTGGGGTGGGGCACTGTCCTTTTAAAACTAGAGATTTGATTACACGTGTTCAACCTGGAAAAAAAACCCTTCAGCCTTAGCATGTACTGGTACGACATTCCTGAGATTATCGTTTACGAAAAGTAATAATAATAAAACAACAATAGTTTAACGATCCGATCATCATGTTTCTTTTCACACCATAACAAAAATTCACTTATGTGATCTCGCACACGTGTTCCGTGGTGGAATGTAGGTGCTCCGAATCTAAAATGCGAACGTTATGTTTATAGACGGATCCTAAGGCATTAAATGTCGCCTCGTCGGAGAACATAATGTGTGGCAGGAAAGATGGGTTCTCGTCACTTCGGTAAATAAGAATATCGCACACAAATCCGTATCGTTGTGGCATGTCCTCTGGCTTTAGAGCATACATTATCTGTACTTTGTAGGCTGCTCTCTGAGGTACTTTCCAAACGTTGTCTGCAGCATTTGAAGTTCTCGTAAGCAAGACGAATTGACTTCCGTGTACTTCATAGAACACTTGGAGAGCATTTTCTACCCGTACTTAGGAGAAACACCGGCCCCATCCTTGTCTTTTCATTACCCTTCCAGTGCCCAGAAACTTGTGTACGGCATGCTTCCTTCCTGTAAACTCCCATCGAACCATAACTATGGAATTGGTACAAAAACACAGCTTGTATTTTCTCCTGTACAGACGCCATTTATATTGTGGTCAGAGAAATTTCAAGCTGTAATTTTGAGTCTTCGTGAAAACAAGATCTATGCCAGACTCTCAACACACACACATAGTTCTTAGTAACCGGACTTACTTTACTTTGGTGTGCTCCATTCATTTAGTATTCATATTTTCAAAAGGGTGGACATTTTTTTGCATAATATGACATATCTGATGTAATATCTTCCCAAATTTCATGAAACTTAAATACACTACATACCAAGCTGACTCGATTCCGTGTATTTCGTTTACACTAACAGTAGGACAGATATAATGCCAGTTAAATATTTATGAACCTTTTTATCAACAGTTTTTATTGTTTCAGGGTCACCATATTAGAATATATTACAAGATTAATCTAAATTTTTATTATTTAGTATTCCTAGGTAAGCGTAACCGATTTGAACTATTATTGTTAATTCGCAACCACCTTGAGGGTAGACTTACCAGTCGTGCTGGTAACTTCTTGTTCTATTTTAAACTAAGACAATTATGCAAACATACTGCATTTTGGCTTGTCTTAAAATTTAATAAATAATAAATAATTTCGTGGAGTGAGAAAATCATTTGAGATTTATTAACAGTTTGTTAAAAAATACTGTTTTCATTATAAATCGCTGCCTGTTTGTAATGTTTCTTATGTGGGATGAAGAATTTACCTTAATTACAGTTACATATATTTATATTCGTAGATTTACTAAAACTAAAATGTGCTGTGGAATGCGATAAATCATAGTTTAAAACAAACATACTATCCAGTAACTTAATTATATTTTGTTATGCAACGTTGATAAAATTTGTTCTGCAGAGCACATTTTGGCAATTTTATTTTGTTAATTTGTAAAAATGATGTGTAATATTTATTTGTTGACTTTATTGCTAGATACATAATTCCAAGATTTCTTTTGGTGCAAGCAATAATACCTGACCAAAGACCTAGATGGAATACGTTTCCAATTATACATCCATATACATACATATACATAACTGTAAGTGGTAATCTCAAACGCCTTTAAGTTACAAACATACAATACGTGACGAGCAGCTGAGGTCTGACCCCATTTTCACCTACTATGTAGATATATTAAAGCCCCAATCCTCCCTACCCGCAAGCACTCTGCGGTAGATGTACAAAATACAGTTTTAAAGCAGTTAACAGTATGATACACGTCGAAGAAAAAATCCGAAATTATTATGTCGAAGCTATACATACTAATCAGTTATTAGCGCTGTATTAAATGTTTCGTGTTACAGCCACGCTACCTCTCTCGGCTTGGGAAGTAGATGACACATCCTTTATCCATTTTAGCAACGCCGCAGCGTCTGCGTACACTTGGCACCACTGTGCGTCTTTTCATCGTGAGGACGAGGCGTTGGAACGCACATACTCCGTTAGACAAAGTGCGTACTATAATACCTCCCTCCTTGCCGGCGTTTTCTCCAGAGTTCGACGCGTCCTGCTTCATCCCCTTGGGTCCATCCAGCCCTTCGCGCGCCCTCTCCATCCGCTGCGACCCCCACAGCAGCCAATCAGCGCCAAAAACCATCTCCAGCTCGCCTCACACCCCCTGTCCCATTCCTTCTTTACACTCTCCCCGCCAGGAATCTAATTACTGCGGTCGAGAAATTTCCCTCGAGTTCTGGATCTCATCCAGGGAGCTGCCGGCTTTGGTGGGCGAAACCCCAAGATCCTTCCCCATCCCTCAGCCCCTCTCTAAGCCGGAAGTTCACAGGGTTGTCTTCTGACCAGCGAGCCGCAAACAAATCTCGTCCAAGACCTGCGTAGTTTTCATCAACGTGGCTAAATACTCCAAGTTGACCTACTGGTATGGGAGACCAATAAGAAAATCGATAAAAAAATGTACTTGGGAAATGTGTGCCTTTTATAGGAGTTTAGAGCAATCACTTGCTAACCCAGAAAGAGTAAAACTTCCACTCTTCGCATTCAATCACTAACTAGAATGAAGTATAATGACGTTCAAAAGCAACCGAGCAAATTCGATTCAATACTTGATCATTTCTTGGATAATCTTGTTTGAGAATTGGGTGACTGTATTAAGAAAACGATACGCGTGAAAAAAAATATATACATAAAAAAACAAACAAAACTAGAATAACAAAGGAGGTGAACTGTACGTATACTGTTATAAATATTGAAGAATGAAGAACGATACGAAAAATTATTTGTGAAGATGAAAATTGAGATGCTTTTGCGGGAAGCGATTTCGGAAAGCAACTAAAATCAGGAATCTCGCTGAATAAACTGAAAATCGAACAACCGAACCCGTGTCTTTACGAATGCGAATCCAGTGTTTCAAATGCGCTGTCTACATTGATATTGACGGTGAGAATTACGTGTTATTATAGTGTTGTGGTAAAAACAAACTTATTTTATGGGTGCAGGACTGCTTAATACAGAATATTTTTTTTTTAAATTTAGTTCAAGTTTGCAGTTTGGGCTGTCGTTATTTAGTAAAGTATTATAAGCATTTAAAATATCTAGGCTTTTTCCGATTCCCTACTTTACTTCAGGCCTTCGCTAACAAACTGGCTAAACCCAATTAACTGTATTAGTTTACGTTAAAAACGTTTTAGAGCATGTGAGTCACGCGATCGACCGTTTGTTGTTTTTTAACGGCGTACGCAGCCCCATTTAAGAAAGACATTTAAGATCATTGTTATAAAAACATAAATTGCCGACGATTTAATGATTTTATACGAACGTTTTGGGCAATTCCAATGTGGTACCCAATTAAAATTTTCTATAATAAAAAAAATTACTTCGTTTTACCTATTCAAGCATAGATTATTCATTAATCTACTTCACAAAGTACGACGAATTATTTGTTATGGGGACATAAAGGAACGCACAAGTTACTATTCTCCATTACATTAACCTTGTCAAATACAGGCATGCGATAATATGCGTAAGCACACTCGCACATGTAAATTGCACACACGAAATTCAATAGGCCTAGATGTTTCTGAACAATTTCTTATACTAAGTTATCATATTTGAAAATCCTCTTTATACTTTTTTAGTATAGTTTTACAGGGAATATTTTTTTTTTTAATCTTCAGATAAGAGGCAATTGTTAGTAAGTATTTTTGACACACTGAAGCGGATAATTTTGTAACACAATATTTAAATCGTAAAGTTTTGATCAAAAATTCAGTAATAACTCAAAACAGAGAAAAATCTATGCACATCATTTAAATGTATATATTTACGTGTGCTGCATACACAAGATTCTGGTTTGTTTATTACACAACATTCAAAGAAACAAACATTTTTTATATATTTATTGACCTTAATATGCAGGTATTGTAAAATCTTATGTCAGTACATTGCTACAAACTTAGTATGCATTTGCTCTAAGGAGAGGAAATCTTCCATTAATTTGCATAAAATTTGTACACAAGTCTTATTTCATGTGAACAGTGCTTAGAGGAACAACTTCATGTGAACTAGACGTTACACCTTGGATATGCAGAAACTAACACTAACCGAAATATTTAGCCCAAAATGTAAATTACTGGAAAAATACACCTTACATTTCTGCGAAACAGAAGTAATTAATTGTTGACAATATCAACATTAACGTGAATATATTTTAATCTTTCTTGGTCCACAATTCAAATACGCTTGCAAATGTAGCCTACATATAAGACTTCTTACTCTCAAATTTCTCTAATCTTAATGAAATCTGTTTAGACCAGTTTCAAAAAACAAATCGTGCGTTGATAGAAAAGAAAAATGTTGCATATTTCATCGACATATTTTATTCTTAACGATGTTTGGCGTAAATAAAAGGACTAGGCGGTTGTGACATATGTGGGTAGTTTCGTTTGTTTAGATAACACTAATGAAGACCAGCACTACAAAATATTTATTTTGCGCTTTAAATGCTGATGTGTGTACAAAAAGTTACAGAAATTTACACAGATGCCACAGCTTAGAAGCATAAATTATTTACTTCCAATGGTTTGCAGAACTCTTGAGAATTGACAGATGAAATAAAAAACTATAATTATTTTGAAAACTATTCACATATCTTAGTAAAGTTCAATAAGCAAATAGTGGCTCATTCCTTTACCGAAATGAAACTTTTTCTATTCCAAAGCACCAAATATGTATGTCACATGTATTATTCGTACCATACGATACCGTTGATGATAGGCTTTATTTCGTGAAATCTATCGTTTTCCTACCCGTTATTTCCGGCACTGCTCAGTACAATCTCACATCACCTCTTAGCAACACTGAATACTTCGCTACTAAGCACTGACTAAAATATCTTCAACTAATTAAATGCGTATAGGCTGTATCAAATATTAAAATCCTGAAATGATAATTTTAATCTTGTGGTGTCAATGTGGCTTAGTATAGGAATAGATGACAAAATTAAGTAAATTAAACAAGTCACATTGTCCTTTTTTAAACTGTGTTTATGTACGAAAATTAAGTAGGTTTCTGTTTAAAAATACGCAATGAAGAACATTATTCATCTCCTCATACTTTTGCACCAAGGAAATAGCACTTATATGTATGGTGTCTTTGGACCCTGCATTCATAGTAGAAAGATAACCGCTCTAAGGCATCTGTTAAAGAGAATGCAAATGAATGACGAAACTCGAAGTAAAGTTAAAATTTAAGTGTTGGTGAAAAGACTGATAGTTTTGGACTGCCAGCAATGGATACTAAAGTCATATCTTGCACTACTGCTTATAGCGAGCATATAATAGACTTCTGTCGAATAGTCTTAAATTATGAACTGGATTTCTCACATCCATACATTTAAGCTGAGTCTTGTTCATTTAATACTATGTCAAATATTTTATTGGGAAACGTATGTTAAATATCTATACTTTATGCTGTGATGTGAACTACAACATGCAATTGTTTTCGTAAAATACAAATTTTAATACAACATTATTAAAATTTATTTCTCTGACATGTGCAGTAGGATCGCATCATTGATGTATATCGTAGTATAGTCAATGACCGATTGAAATATTTTCATACACTTATTTCATAGCAGAACAACACGGTCGGAAATAACGGAAATTTTATTTAAGAAACACGTTATTCTGAGAAGGTTTTGTTCAGGAATACATATGTTAGTTGACTTTATTCAAATAGCGTAATTATGTCACAAGGTCCAAAAGTTCCTAGTGTTTTTAAATGCAGTTGAGGAACAACAATGGATGCTTAGTTCGAAAAAACTGTGTTTTGAAATTGAAAATACCTTTTTAGAAAGTATGAAACGGAATATCGTAACAAAAAAATAAAATTTAATGCAAATAAAGTGTTATTAAGTGAATGCTTCTTAATGATGGCACGACTAGCAGAATGGAAAAATTTCCAACTAAAGCAGCTGATTTTTTCTCTTTTCTTCCTTAAAAGGGCGTTCAAGTAGGATTAAATCATAATCTTATATTTAAGTGTAACAGTGTGAGTTTTTAGACGATACTTTTAAATACAGTTTCTTCTTACGAAACAATTTAGCGCTCATAGTTTTCACATACTGGAGCTTCAAAGTAAAAATTTTCATGTTATCCTGCCAAGCAAAAAGTGAAAACCAATTAACTTAAGGGAGGTAATTCAAAGTGAAATAACATGTAATAGGGTATGTAACGAAACGAAAAAAAAAATCCAGTACGTTTTATTTTGTATTTAAAAAATTTCTGAATTTGCATTTTTTTTTTTTTGCCTTTTATATTTGCGATTTTTTTCAAAATTCAAAATATTACGCTGTTGGTTTACAAATAAGTTTTTACCAGGCTTATACGATGTTAGTTAACCGTAAATTATTTTATTTATGGAAATCAGTTGGTTTTTACTATTTTCATGGCAGCTTAAAATACAAATGTTGGCTTTGTCGTACCAGTATGAAAAAACTATGAGAGAAACAAGTTTCGTAAGAGAAAACTTTACTCAAAAGCGTCACGTATAAAACGAATACTATTTGATAAGATATACTATTTAATTTTTTCCACTTGAACACTCAACATACTCAATGTCGACATTTACAGTTAGAATTTAGTTCATAATGAGTACTTTCTGATAGTTACTCCTGAAGGCTGATTATGTGCCTTAGAACAGAAAAATCTCACGCAAATTCACTTATGTTTATATGTTTGCTAAACCTATTGAAAACGCAACATTTCGACATTTACTTGCAGTAGTATTAACAATAATAAAAATATGCGTAATGGTGAAACATTCTATATTAAAATTTTACTGAATTATTTCGCTGTTAATTGAAAAGTCTGTACAAATACAGTGGTTTTTATCCACAGGCATAGAAAAACATATTTTCTATACATCAAATAAATATACAGTATTTGTTTGAACAAAACTAAATAGAGTTGGAAGCATTCTAGTTCAGCTTCTGCAGCAAGGGTGGCGCTGCAAGAACATTCCAATTCTGAAATGCTCCGAGTACACTTTCAGCGCGTCACGTATCAACTGAAGAACGTTCGCTTCCATCGCGTCACAACTCTTTTTTTCGTCAAGTTTCCTTCCGGTTTTAACTGAGATTTCCAGTTGGCCGCTTTCACTTCCCCTTCAGGTATATTGTATTATGTAGTTTCTCACCCACCTTTATCTCGAGAACAATCTCCTCCCACAGCGTCTTTGCCTCCGCCTCATCTCTGCGTCTCCTACCTCTATATAACATAAATACACAGACAGAGCAAAAATTTGTTTGACAAATATTTACTCTCGCTTGTCTTTATATTTTTTGTGACAGTCTCTTCTTTGTTATTGAATCTTTCCTTCTGCGTGTTCCTGCCGGAAGCGTCTATTTTTCTTACAGTAGAATGAAAATAATAACAGTCGCGACGAAAGAGAACTATGGTTTTGTCTGCGAGTTTCTTGCTCCTCGGGTCGCATGGCTCGATCTCATTCCGCTCTAAGTGCTCCGTTGGCAAGAGAAATGACGTACTCTGGTCCGAAGTCGCTGGACACTTACTTTCCACCAGATCCAATGCCCAGCCCCTCCTCTAAGCCCCTCCTTTATTTTTTCCTCTTCCTCTCGTGGACTTCTTCAAATGACAAACTTGTATTTCACACGATATCCCATCGCAAGGGTGAGAGCCTTTGGCGCCTAGAATACGCCTTCCGTTTCTTTTACAATACTGCTGGAACATATTTCAGTCTGGAAGAAGTAGAGAAGTACACAAAATAAATAAGACATCATCCCATTAATTTCTGAATTTATTATCGTCATCGATTTGAATAAAATACTGTGTATATTATTGCAGGTTATTTGTGCAGAAATAAAACCTGTAATTAAATGTTAGTAACGTATACCGCCTTTATCTAAGGTTGCTGATAATGTGTTGTATGATTATAGCTTATAGTCCTCATTGATCCATAATATCCAGGCACGTAGAGTGCCGCTAATCATTACACAGGACAATTAGTCAAATATTCGGCTCAACTGAGACATTAAAAAACCTGAAAATTGGGAAAGTTGTTTTAAATGCCATGCTGAACAACATTCCTAAGTCACTAAAATTTCCAATTGGAAAAATACGTACCATGAAATAACCATTTTAACTTCATATTTTTCGTTTAATTTTGAGGGTAGAACGTGCGTTAACTCAGGGATTTATTAATTTTGCAAGAAATTTTTTACTAACGCTTTGTGTCTCATTCACTAATTGCAAAAAAAAAAAGATGAATAATCACACATAAGTGCAAAAGTGTACAATTTTTTTTATTTTGATATTACATTATAGACATTTTACACATTATTATTACCCAAAATTAGATATAATTCCCAGTTTAAGATTTATGTTTTAATATTTTTTCCTAAAAATGGCTGAAAAATGTTTATACCACAGTTTAACTAAACAAGTATAGTTAAAAGGATATACAAATTTTTCTCCTCAGTATCTGATGTCATCACTACGTTTGCAGTCTGTAATCCCATTGAAGAACCTCTAATACGGATATGAGTTGAAAGGAAAATAAATGTTAAATAACTGTTAGTTTCTATAAATGTTCTCCTTGTTTACTTACACTAAAATATTTTGATGTTTCTTAATTTTGTCAGTAGCAATTACTTTGGAATTAAGGTTCTACCTCATCCCCACAATCCGATGTATCGGGACGGTTTTCATACCCATAGTCAGCATGGTAGTAGCACATTACACAATACACAATGTCATCAGCAACCGAACCAGTAGATATAAACACGAGAAGACCCAGGTAGCTATCAAAAGGATTACGAGATCACAGTCAAAGGACAATTTTCTCAACATCTTGCTTATCCCTGGCTTGTCGAGAGTCTCAAGTTACATATGTTGTTCTCATGACTCTGGAAAGACCACAATAAATCTTTCTAGGACGTACATTATTTGTGACGTTGCAGGCATCGCAGTTACCCAGCGAACAAAAAACTGATTCAGAAATGCCTCTGTCGTGTGTCAACCCTCCAGTGGTCTTCATAGTCCGCGTTAACACCTGCTCAATGGCCATACTTGTCCACATATCGGACCAATATTTCATCGATCTTCGAATACAAACTGGTTGAATTCTGACGGTGTTATGACTTCATCTCTAGTTTCAACGTTTTCTGTAGATAAATGTGAGTTGATATGGCATAATTTAAGTGGCCACCTGCGTGAATTTGTTCACCCATCTGTTCGTTAGAGCCAGTGGTGCCAACCCATACATTCGATCCACGTAGATCTGCATTACCGACTGTACAATCAATGTATGCAGCAAACTATATTTTATAATATTTTCTAATTTTATGAATGAATCCATGACTAATATCGAAACCGGTGTCGTTTAATTAATTTGTTCATTTTAAAATCTAAAATAATCTATTCAGTCTCTAAACGAACGGAGACGGCCAATTAGATGACGCGCTTCAGTAAAGTTCTAGTATATGAAAGGTAGACACATGAACTTTTCGCGAAAAGAAATTTGCCTCACTTTGTGTCAGCGACTTGTGTGCACGTCTGCAGACTTGCTTCACGGTCAGAGATTGGATGTTTTGACATTCGTGTGTCGTGGGGTTTTACACGCAAATCACAGACGTATGGTGTTACAGTAACCTTATTGTGATTGGTACAGTCAAATGAGAAACGTCACAGTTCAAAGGCACGCTGCCAATATCTATGAAGCAGAACTGCAGACGTGCAC
>PNEQ01125095.1:0-11976 GCA_003012365.1 Medauroidea extradentata
ATTACAGCCTGTGTTACAGCGGTGGTGAGGACTTTGACCAGAAGTTGCACCACATCCTCCGACTGCAGCAACTCCTTGAGCCTGTCTTGCACTAAGACCTCCATGTTTCTCAGATCCACTTGCTTCGCAGACATGTCTTCCAACAGCAGGCCTTACACACAAAGGTGTAAAGATTTTACGTTAAATAGACGGGACGTGCTGAGTTAACGATCAACGAACACTAGCTTAACGGGTTGGTAAGGAGACACGCTACCGATCAGTATCAATTACACAGCAATACCAATGTTTCACCTGCGAACAATAACGAATGCAGCACGAGCGATCTACAGCGCGTTTACCCTCGGTCCGCCATCTTACGGTTTATGATTTGCTACCAACCATACAAACAATAATGTAACTATTGTTAATGTTGACTTATAAGCAGTAACGGCTAGTGATTTTTTTCAAAGATTAAATTTTTAATGCTCACTTTGTTCCGAATGACCTGTAGAACTGTTTGTAAACGTGTGCGAAGTACAGTAGAGAAAAAAGTACATACATACATTCACAGAAGTTATAATTCTTAAGGGTGTTAAAGTAAAAAATTCCACGTTTTTGTGTAGCATAATTTTTTTTTTCCAGTACTTAGCCTAATTTATTGGTGATACTTGCAACATGTAGTAGGCCAACAAATATCACGTGGAGAGCTCTTTGTACGAATAAGAGCCATGTTTAACTTGCATCCATTGTTTGAGATTAGCCCAGATCAATAACTGGAACATGCCACATTTACAGTGCAAAATAGTTCTACAGCAAATTATTTAAAACACAAAATTCTTCTTCTCCGGGTACTCCAAAAAGACCAAAATTGTAAGATTCCTACGAAATTTGAGAGGTTTATTTTACTTAGATTTCTCTTCTTGAATGATAATTAATTGGAAGCATGAATGTCCCATCCTTAATAACATTACTGTAGGCCTACTTTTATTAACAAATACGGTTATTAAAATAAATATTGTATTTTCAGACTGTATAAGCTGTTTTGCACTATCTAAGTGCCAAACAATCTGATAATGCAGAATTTCCACTACAGCAAACATTTTCTTTTGTTCACATAATCACAGGTTGCCACAATTTTTGTACTCAATTGTAGAACCGTCTCAAGAGTTGGTGCTGCAAAGATTGCTCCCGGCTTGCACCCATTGAGTGCTATTTTCAATTGCAGTACGAGAATTTGAATGCTTCCAATAGGAGCTTCGGTAACTAGAACACGAGGCACTCGGCGGGTGCGCACCGAGAGCATTTGGGTGCAGTAGGTAATTGGAATACAACATAAGCAGATCACACCCTTTGCAACTACACACTTCCCACCAAAAATTTATTGTAGAAACCCAACAGAAATTCATTGGTTTCTGTTTTGTGAAATTACCAATTTAATGTTTAAATTTGATTATGCTAAATATTGGTGATCCAGTTTTATTTTATTGGGTTCCAGTGGTTTTAAGTTTTTTTCTTTTCACTGTGTTGTTATTAATAACTAGCAGTTGTGTAGCAAACGTAACATATGAGTAACGAAGGGCTGTGGTTTCATAATTATAGTTTTCTATCTATTGATACTTAATTTAACTTAAGTCTTTCAGCAGGCATAAGTTAGGTCTTTATATACATGTGCCTATATTAGTAACCACTAAATATAACGCACAATGTGACATTATAGTAGTCTACATAGATTTGAAGACAATTGAATGAAACATTGTTCATACCAGTTTACGTAAGAGAAGCCTTTGTAATGGACAGGTGTGTGCGAGCAGGGTACAAGTGTATTTGATAAGTGTGTATTAAAATAATGTGAAATACAGAAAGCAGAAATAAAAAAAAATTGAAAAAAATATTATTTAGTAGAAGGGTAGGTAGGCCTAGTGAAGTTTAAAGAAAAGATTCAACTTCAAGGCATGTTAATACTTCCTACTGAATTTCTATAAGTGAAGTAGGTAGGGGTGTGGATAAGGTTAATTCTACTACAGGTTAGAAAGAGCAATGTTACAAGTTTGGCATGGGAAATTTTCTGCTGATTGAGTGCTGGTATCATCGAGCTTTCTGAATTTAGAGTTAGTTAACTTGCATAATTTAAAATGCGAGATTGTTTTCTTTTCACTTTAAAATTAGTTAAATGACTTCTGTCATTTCCAAGCCTATTTAACTGTAATTTTACTACGGTTTCACATTTACCTGGTCTCTTGGCGATAGTAGCGAAACTAGCTGCAGAAATTTTCCCTGTGCCAAACTGTCCCATACGAAAACAAGCTTTCTTTCCACCTGTTTAATTAACTTTAGTGTTAACAAGGTCATAGACGTGAAGCCATTTCACAAAATTTTCTGTTCTCTTCAACTAGAGAACTAGCTTACAAGTTGTCAGTGGAGGTAATGTACAAATTATTTTAAATAAATGAGATTAATTAGTTGACACCCAAACAGTGTGTGTGGTAAGTGTGGTCTCACAACTTACAGCTGATACGAATATAGGATGAGAGTCTCAGCAGTTTGATATAGCTTAGGTATGAGATGTCTAGCTAAATTTCCATTACATACAAATAAGTAGCAGTCGTGTTTAAAATGGTGTAGCCTACATGTCGCTATACTATCCAGCCACACTTCAGGCTGCAGTTAGTTGTTTAACGCTGGTGTTTGTAACTTACATTGCTATGTTTGTATGAACAACTTGCTGAAAAGTAAACAAATCATCACATCTGCAATACAGCTAGCTTCACAATAAACCTACTGCACATTCCATTGTGCTGTACAGCATTGAGGTCGCTGATGCTCCATCTGTGTTCATCAGAAATAATGGAATCTTACCAGTAATCTGTAATGTTTGATCATCTTCAATGATTTGATTGTTTCGGAACGATTGGCTGCGATGAACGTGTAAATAGTGTCTGTTGCGCCCCCAATATAGCCTTCAGTTACATGAGCTTGCATCAGTGGTTTTAAACACCTTGAAATCTGCAGCAAACAATTGTGGAGAAAGTATGAAATAATGAACAGTGGCCACGAATGTTGCATGTAATAAGAAATCGGGACTAAAAACAAAAATTTTACATCTTATCCCACACAGACATGGAATTTTTTCGTAAATCAAACCTTTATTTCCATACATGGCTCCTGAAAATTATTTCCACATGTCTCTGTGAGCAGTATTACTAAGTACAGTAAAATTTTACCTTCCAAACAGGTGTCCTACACAACACAACGTATTTTTTTCCAGTTTTGCAAAATATTTATTTTCTAATGCTAATTTTCCCATTCTTCAGTAAATATACTTGGATGTATTATAATGAAAATAATTTTTCTTAGAGGACAGATGAATTGAATCTTGTGTTGTCTGTTTTTTTTTACTGGCACTACATGTTCTCCAGAGTTGCAGGGAAATTTGTGGTTATCAGTTCTTATCATAGCTTGGCATGAGAAGTCAGCCAAAAACAATCTCTAGTGACCGTTTATGGTTCTCAGCAGTAATGGAATTTAAAAAAAATTAAAAAACCACAACCTTAGACAATAGTTAACCATTCATGTACACATATTTGTGAAGAATAGTAGCTGAAGTAGTTCAGTGCTTCAGAACAGACCATGTTTAACAAATGAATTAGAATGGCTAAATGTTTGCTATAAATGTAGGTTAATGTTATTATCTTTAATTATTTTTGTAGTTATTCCATATTGATATTAAAAGAGTGTTGATTTCCGGTAGAGTTTTTAGTGTTTACATATTTCTCTATTACACTGTCTTAAGATCACGTTATATTCCCGTTTCACATGCCTCATTCCTGTAATGTTAGTTAACCTGTTACGGTATTACTAGCCACAATACTGCTTACAAGTCTGCCTGGTAGCTACCAACCTTCGCGGAGAACCAGATTCAGTTCTTGGTAGGATTTATACTGTTTTTTGCGTGCTCTGTGTTTTTATGAAGCTGTATGAACCTTTCATTTACAGCACATATCACCCATACTGTTTTTCCATGTTTAGGTATTTTACGTCTTAGTTATCACAATTAGTGGAGTTCAAGTTATATGCTGTGGCATTTACTTGCATAACATACACGTGCTTCGGTTTACATGCGTGAAGTAACCTAAGCCAGGAATTACTACCTGAGGGAACTATTCTCGATTTTGCTAAAGCAGCCCAACATCAGATTTAAGCTAATATACCGTAGTCTTGTTTTGCATATCTTCTGTATAATTCTACATATCTCGGAGCATGTAATTTTTAAATGCTGTAGTTGTTTGATGCTATATTGGTCAACAGTTTTGTTTCTATAATGAAAATGAAGTTTTTATTCCACTGTTTATTCTGTAAATTTTGTCTCGCAGTGTGGCAGATGTTGCATATTGCCCATTGAGAATGGTAGCTGTCAAAATTTAGTGATGATATATGGCAAGGTGTTATTTATGTTAATGCGTTATTAAAGTATGTTTAGTGTTTGTAATTAAATTACTTATTTGAAATTTTCATTCCGTTAGATTACTGAAAATTTTTAAACTGCAATCTAAATCAGTTAAATCATGTTCAATTCATTTAATTGCTTGAGATGTCCGAACTGTTATTTGTATTGGAGTAGAGAAGTGACTGGAAGCATGCCTGTTACAGAGTCCAGTTTGCAGTCAACATGGACGTGAAGGAAGACGTGTATGAAGTCAAGGCAAGTAGCAAAGAGGCGACTGATCCCGACAAGGTCCAGCAGGCCGAAGGTACAGCAGTGCGAGAGTCAGGTGACAACCAGAGACTTGACAGTACCACTGATCAAGCTCAGTCCGGCAAGAGGAGCTTCGCAGAAGTTGCAAATGATGCTGCAGAAGACGTCGATGATGAAAGTAAGCGCAAGAAGCGGAAAGATGGCGATGCTGGCAAGGAGAATTCCAGAAATGGTAGTGGCCGTGTTGCAGGAGGAAGGAATGGTGCAGAGAAGAGTTTGAAAACACCTGGCAGTTCGAAGAACGGTAATAAGAGCAGTTATGGGAATACATCATCTGATCGTAAGAGCCCTAATAGTGGGGGTAGTAGCCCCAAACTGACAGGCTCCTCTGGTGGAAACGGTGCCAAAACAGGGAGCAACGACGAAGATGGGGAAAACGAAGAAAGCAAAGTGACGCCCAAGTCTGAAACCTCATCTAACTCGTCAAACAGTTCGTGGGTAGCTGGTCCCAAAGTTCCACCTTTGAAAATTGTAATTCCCCAGCAGACATCGTCCACAGAACAAGAGCAGAGCACTCGCAATGGAAAGAATGGTGCTTCACGACATCATACGGCATTGCCTTATGTTGTTGCTTCTTCCAACAGCAGTGAGCCGTCCCCTGAGAAAGAAACGACAGTGCAGACATCTGTGGGTGGTTCTGTGAATCCAACAGATGCCAGTGGAGGTCCATTGAAAGTGGAGGAGAAGAAAGATCTGGCCTTGGGTGCAATGTTAGATGAGAAACAGTCATCACATCACCAAAGGGTGTTGCGTAGTTCTCATCGCAACGGGAGTTCGAGTAATGGATCGGGAAATGGTACACAGTCTGGTACTGCGACACCAGTCCAGAGTTCTTCTAGCAGCAGTAGTGGCTCGACAGGTGCGGCATCTCCTCCCGCGGTGGTGCCGGTGCCAGCAGAAGGTGGCTCTCCTCCAAGACGTCAGACTCCGTCGCCTCAGGCGGCTCCACCTCCTGCCGTGGACGTGCCCTCCCCGAGCTCCACCAAGGTGGCGACTCCCCCTGCCATCCAGGACGAGAAGCCGGAGTCGCCGCCGCAGGTGCAGGCCCAGCCCCAGCCAGCATCACAACCACAACCTCAGCAGTCGCAACAGTCGCCTCCACCACTGCAGACTCAACAGCTTTCCCCACAGCCGCAGCAACAGCAGTCGCCTTCGCAACAGCCGCAACAACCTCTCTCTCAGCAGCCGTCGCCGCAGCAGGCCCTCTCGCCGTCGCAGGTCCAAGGGCAGTCGTCTGTACCGGCGGTGGAGCTGCACCCACGCAAGCGCAAGATGAAGCAGAGCAAAGAGGCGCAGGCAGCCTCGTCTACTGCACCTAGCACCGAGCCTGCGGAGACAAGCGCTCTGCCTGCGGAGGTGCATCCACACGATCAACCCATCACTAATTGCTACCAGCTCTTCCTCAACATTAGGAAGCAGGTGAGATATAGACTTAGTATTTGTGTTCATACTGAGATACAGTGAAACCACGTTAATACATCAAAGTGGTTTTCTTTCCTCTTGAAATTAGATTCAAAATTAAATATTAATTTTAATGCAACGTGAAAAAATTTGTTATATATTATTGGTTTGTGGACATATGCCATTGCTCATGTTTTGTTGACCAAACTTATATTGAAAGACAAAGTGACAAAGTAAAAAAATGCAAGAAAAAACAATTCCAGAGGAGTCCCATCCTCTGGGGTTTTTGTTTTGTACTTTTATCACTTTGTCTATCAATACAAGTTTGGTCAACAAAAACTTGAACAATGGTGTTTGTCCACAAACTAATACATTTTAATTGTAAACTAACTCCCAATGTAATACATTTTAAAATCTGAAAATAATTTGCGTGTTTCTAATATTGTACATGTTTTGACATAATACCAGGCAATATTTTTGTTCTAAAGAAATCCGGAGAAGTCGGTGTTTTGTGTATGCCACTCACCGGGAATTCCTGGAAAAGCGGGAAATATGTGTGAATTTTTATCGCTGGGAAAAATCCTTGAATTCTGCATGAATCCCTGCTGATTACCGGGAGAAAAATTAAAACAAATAAATAAAATAAATAAATAAAAATGGACCAGGATGGATGTGGCTTCATTTTGGTCTTGTGGTGAACTGTTTATAGTAAAGTGTCATTCTTACGGAAACAATTTTTATACGAACAGAAATTAATTAAAACATACTGTGTTAAAATTACAAAAGAATTGTACAATGTTTATGATGTGTTTCGTAGTGTGTCTTCGATTCAACATCTATTGCTACGTGAATCTATAAGTCTATTTTAGACTCGAAAGCGAGTTTCGAGAGAATCGAATTGACGATAAAATGGCGGTTGTTTAGGTTAAGTGATGCAACGTGTTCATGTATTATTATTTTGTGTGCTTCCTGTTAATTATTCATCATAATATGCTGTGATAAAATTAATATTGTATCTTTTAAACACAGCAAAATGAATTAAAAACGAAGACTTTTCCGTTTGTAGTGACAATGTGACGTATAATTTGCCAGGATCGTCTCGGAGAAACTACACACAAGCATTAGATTTTCTTCGCGAATCACATAAAATACGAGAAACGAATGGCATAATGCAACATAAAATTAGTGGCAAGAAATAGTGAAAACAACTAGAGTAAAGTTGTTGCATATTAACTTTTATAGGAAATAATATATAACTCCAAAACACGAATGAACACATTCAAGGTTATTGTTGACATGCTTCATATCCCAGTTTTGGGATCAAACAGAGTGCACAGAAATAAAATAAAAATTCTAAGTTATTCTTTATTCCGCGTTTTTGTACGTTGAAAATATTTGTACCGACACTATTTCATTAAATATAATGTAAAAAATTTTATCTCACAGTTATCATGGAGAACGTTGAAAGGTCAATCAATGTAGCTTAATTAATTGCAGTTTTTTTCCCACAAAATATATTGATTTCACATCTGGAATAAGTAGGTAATGTGGTGTTCTAATGACAATTTTTTTTCATAGGCCTACATGCGTATCCTCCATTGCGTTATTTGTGTGTTGTATTGGCCTACAATAACCATCGAATGTTGTAATAAATGTGATTTTCAATGGTTAAATTTAGCCTCTTTGGTTTGTAGTAAAATGTGAGATTTCTTAGTATTGTGGTCTTATGTGTAACTTAATTGCGTGTGTAGGTATGTAGTTACGTAGTGGTATCCTTGGGCAGCATTTACGGTACGTCGTTAGTTACCACAATAGTATTTAAATGTGTGTAGGCCTACAGTTTAGTTATTTAGACGATTCCTTGAAAAACTAAATTTCGAACCTGGAAAAATGCATGAATTTTAAAGTTCAGATTTGGTGGCCGCCCTGGTATGTCTTGCACTATCAGTTGTATTTAATTCATATAAATAATAGGTGTCAGTTTTCGTTGAACTGTCAAAATTGACTGAATGTATATGAACCATAGTACTGTATAATGTAAATTTGTTGGAGTCATTGCAGTTTTGTTTCTTAGATGGGCATTCCAGCATTTTGCAGACTACCCATTTCTTTGAAGGGTTAGTTTTGATGACCTACTGTAATATATACGTATTAAATATTTCATTCATGTTTGCTGCAGTGTCTTAAAATGTGGCATTGTAAGGTTATGTCTGGTTCTAGTTTTTTTTTTGTTAACACTCATTCTTGCGATTAATTTTAGTTTATAAAATTGTATCCTCCATTAAATTAATGTATTGGTGTGTTTAATATGCCTATTCTAACCATAAAATGTAACAAATGGGTATATTTTAAACCACTAGGTTAACATATTTGTGTAATGAAAGTTATTTTATTTAAATGTTTAACTAAAAGTATGATACTTTGCACACATTCATTACTTCCAAAATATTTGTCAGATGTTTATAAATTAACGAGATTTATGATGAAATAACATGAAAAATAACGAAAATTTCAACAAAATTCTCTGTGTACATTTGATTGATGTAAAATACATTTTTAGTAACTACATTGAGTGTGTTATGGTCAGCAAATGGAAATTTCAACATAAAGGAAGTTACCCTGTCTCCAGAGCTCCTGGGTTCGTTACTGGCCTCTCACATAAATGTGGTTGGTCATGAGAAACCAGGTAGAGCAGACATAGTTGCCATTCTACAGTGTTCATAGTCCTGTAACCTGGCTAGTGGATTCCAAGGGGAATGGTACATTGCGACATTCATAACTGTAGCAGCTGTGGTGGTTGTGTTTGTGTGTATGTAGAATTGACGAGTGTGTGCTGCAGTTTACTATTACATACCGAATTTACACGCACATTGGCCCCCCCCCCCCCTATGTGTATTTCACGAGAAATGAGAATGATGATGTCTGGCAACCATGTATCGCGCGCCATCATATGAGTTTATTTTGTGTATCGTATTGTGACGTGCACTGGCACGTAGCACTTACTTGGCCTCTTATCATACAGTAATTTCAATTTTTTTGTCTTAATACTTTTTTTCTCTGTTGTTTATAACAAATTAAGTAGGCCAACTTAACCAGGTATAAGGATGTATATGGCCGGATCCAACCTATTAATTGGGGATACTGATAGAGAAATTAACATTAAAAGTCTATTCAAAATTTAAAATTTAACTTTAAAGCGAGAGAAAAGTATTAATTTTACGTGTCAATTTTATCGGATTTATGTCGTGTTTGGATTCAATTTCAAGCAACTTTTCTAAGTAAACTTTTCTTATATTTTGCCCTGTTTGGATTTTTTTAATTTCTAGTAGCCTCTTAGCTTGCTTCTGGAATAGGATTTATCTGGCAGGCTGGTCAAAGTTCTCTTGCTTGGAAGCACGTATCGAGAAGTGCTAGCTTTTAAAATTTCATATAAGCTCTGAGCTAGCCTGTGCTTTGGATGGATTTATCTGGCAGGCAGGTCAGAGTTCACTTGCCTGGAGGCACGTACAGGGACATGCTGGAATGCGATAAGCTCTGCCGGGCGTTTCTCGATCAACATGGGTGGTAGTGTCGGGCGCAAAACTCCGTGAAGGTGGTGATCCGCGACAGATTGAGGACGCTGCACATCCCCAATGAATAAACTAATGAATATTTAGCTGGTATTATGGAATAAAATGCTTTGTAAATTTATCAGTAACTATGTTACGTACAATTTTTAGGTTATAAACGTCAACCAGCTTTTTAGGCAAGTTGGATCCTGATGTATCCCTCCGCCGCTCTGCCGAGTAAGTCAGTGTGTCTGCCCAGGAAAGTTAGTTGTGTTTCATCGGAGCTCGTGGCCGGTCGCCGGGAGATGGCCGGCTAAGTGTTCTTGTTTATATTTGTAATCGGTCAGTAGCAGTTGTGTTGTGATCCATCGGAGCTAGGGAACGGTCGCCGGGAGATGGCCAGCTCAGTGTTTATTAGTTGGGGCGTCATGGCTGCAGGAAGGGGACGTGGTAGACGTGGTAGAGGGGCTGTGAAGCCTAGAGGACGGATTCGTTAGAAGAGATCAGTCTCTTTGGTTTTATCTCTCCTTTTTTGGCATACTGCCTTTTCATTTTATAGTAATGTAACCAGAAGTAGGTATTGGTAACCGCGTAGTCAGAACTAAGGTAGATAAAGTGCCGGACCAAGTACTATTACGGAGGGAAGCGGCAAGTCGTAATACATAGACAGAAAAGTCACCTCAACTAACTCTGGGCGAGAACTCGCTTTGTGAATTGCCTTTTTCCGATAAAGTGCATCAAAAGAAAGGTTAAATAAAAAATGCCGATATAATTTTTCTTCTTATTTTTTTTTATCCGTTTCTGACTAACCTCACTGCTATCCCGGCATCAATATAATAGACACTGCCTCTGCATCAGCTCGCTTGTTTTTGCCATTTGTTTTTTGCCTGATGACTACTTGCAATAGCAACGGAGGAGAGTTACGTCCCCGAATCAACAACAACTACATCGGCGACGTAGACGGAGCCCCGTCACATTTTATCGCCGCGAACAGGGACATCGTAACATCATAACATCTATATACATATACAAACAAACAACAGCATAGAAGCAGACCCGTCACATTCTACCGCCGCGAACAGGGACATAACATCATAACCTCTAACAACTATATATATATATATATATATATATATATAACAAAGTAGACGTAGAGAAGGGAAGCCCCCTCACAGTATTCACTCATGTACCCCATGCAACTTTCCCCCCAACATTTTGAATTTTGAAAATTGGGGTGCCCGGCTTACATGAATACGTAATTAGTATTTGAAGTCCGCTTGGCAACAGCGCGGTAAGCTAGGCATACACGCACACAGCCATGTAGCCGGAGGAATGCTGAGCTGGAGGCGCGATTGATAACTAGTCACATGTTAGACAGCATTGTTCTCAGCGTGTAGCAGATAAGTGTTTTTGTAGTGACTCGGTAACGTTAGTATTTTGATAGTTTTTGAGAAATCATAATGTCAAAACAATGATTGCATTTGTTTACAGTGAGTGAGAAGCTAAAAGTAATTAAGGAAGCAGAAGAAATAAGAAATTGCGCAGTAGGTCATAAATACAACACAGTGTCATGTATTAGAGATTGGCACAAAATGAAAAACAAGTTACAGGATACTGTAGCAACATCAAGAAGTTCGTCGTGACTAAACGTTTTGGTCTACTTAGGCTGGATAATGCCGGTAATTTTATTTTGCTTCGCGTGTTAAGTGTTGTATCACACTTTGCACACCTCATGTACTTTGTTCGCGCTTTCGTTGCTTCGTGTGGACTCTTGTACGATGTAATGAAGTTTATATTACAGTTTACACTACTAATTGTTCATTTCGTGTTGGACTCGTCTTTTCGCGTTTCAACAAATTAATTCGCACTGAAGCCATGCAGACATGTTTACATTTGATAACGTGGGATGTCCGGCCACTTGACACCGCACGGTCTGGCGGCGTACAGCCCGTCCGACCCGTGCTCTTCAACAACTGATTGTTTACGTTTTTGATACACGGAAGTGATTCGTTTTTCTTACCTATTGAATTTGTTTGTATAAAATTAGTTACCGTAAAACAATGAACCATGTTATGTGCTAGCAAATTTAAGATTTTTTTTTAAATTTTTCCAAAAAATTTATTTTTGGATTGGGTGATACTTCATAACATAATTTTTTTTTCTTTCATACAGAGAATGTAAATAGAAATAGTACAGCATTAAAACGTACCTAATGTTGACAAATTTTAAATTTTTTGGAAAAAAAAATCAACATTGCGCACAAAACAAAATTTTGGGAAAAAAATAGGGGGTCTA
>PNEQ01125095.1:12076-28657 GCA_003012365.1 Medauroidea extradentata
TAATTTTTGAAGCAGCCAGTACCGTGTTGTAAATGTCAGTGGAAGTGATGGGGTGGTATGTTGACCTTTCAAATATATATATATATATATATATATATATATATATATATATATATATATATATATATATATATAGAGAGAGAGAGAGAGAGAGAGAGAGAGAGAGAGAGAGAGAGAAGAGAGAAAAGCCTTGAAATACTGGTCCTTATTTTCGTTTGTTAAGAATGCAATTTTACAGCGACTATAGTATTTACTCGCATAATGGCCGCATCCTTGTTTTGAAATGATTAAAATGGTATTTTAAAAAATTCGCATAAAGGCTGCATCAGTATTTCTCAGTAGGCTACGCTGCCTTAGCCACCCCTGAACAACACAAAAACAGGGTTCAAAACTCCCGTTACTGTCAACAAGGCTATGACCTTGGGGGGCATCGCCATCTGTGCCCGCTAAGGGTTTGAAAGGGGAGGGGGAGAGGAAGGTCACGGGATGATGCGGAAACAATGGTAAACGCAGCGGACCAGAGGACCTGCAGTCACATCTACCTTCTCTGTTTCACACTCCACTTGGGTGGTCACGGAATGACCTGGAGGTGGCAGGGACGTGAGGTAGTGGTGGTGAGAACGGAATGTGCTGCAGCAGATGATGACTCACTGCGCTGTTGCCAGCTAGTCAGCTTGGAATACAACCCGGCGCTGGCGCCTGGCGGCCCGGCCAGCAGCCGGCACTACATGTGCATGTAAACACACGTTAAGGCAGCTGGTCATCGGCGAATCACAGGAATATTCTTAATATTTCAACGCAATATTAATTAATGTTAACAAGTCAGTCCTGTTAACAAATGCAAATGCAACTTTTTTCCCCACATATTTTTTTTTCAATTTTTTTTAAATCACCTCATTATGGCCGCACCCCATTTTTTTGGGGCAAAAGTTTGGTCAAATATGTGCGGCCATTATGCGAGTAAATACGGTATTTGTTGCTATTTGGTTTGAGGCGATCACGCCATGCAGCAGCAGCAGCCGCCGGCCATACCGTGCCAAGACACTGCGGCAGAGTGACTGAGTTTTGGACGATACTGCGGCGGCCGAGTTACGTCCCTCGCAAACTTACTTTATGTGTTGATTGCGAAGGGCACAAACCAACATTTGTAAATAATACATGATTGAATTAATACAAAACGTTAATATTCCCTGTTGCAATTTTAGGGCACTTTTTTTGTTTTGGGGGGTCAAAATCGACTAAACTCGTTGACAGCGAGGTCTCGGCAACAGCAAGGTTCGAACCAGAAACCGTAACACCTCGTTATAACGGCACTCTACTGTATTTACCATGTTGAACTCTCTGATAAAAATAATTATAATTAACACATCAATTTTACATCTAAATAAACTACTCTCTAACTGTAATATATGTAACTTAAAATGTGCAGCTCACCTGTCAGAATCCATGATGGTATTGAGTCTGTGAGCAATAGTAAGTACGGTGCAGTCCTTGAACTCTGTCCTTATTGTCCGCTGTAAAGAGAAGAAAGTAAATGAACATTTCTTAAAATAAAGGATTTACAAACATTATACGGTAAAGCCAATATGTATTTACTGTACAATTATTGTATTCCTGGGGTACTTGGCCTAAACTAACTACAATTTAAATTTGCAAAGCAGTTCTCGCAGAGCGCACTTTTTCATACGTTAAAAACGAAAAATCTGGAGAATTCATACACTTTTGGAAAAAGGCAGCGTACAGTGATCTATCAGTTTAAAATTCCCAGTTTAGCTATTCTTTCACTTCAACAACTGTATTTTTGGTCACATCTAAAATTGTAACATTCTAGGTTTTTCATGTTCTGTGAGAGCACTAGATAAGTGTATTTATGTATTTATTTTTTTGTATTTCTATTACTGATTATATATTTCATTTAATATACACATGGAGGTGTTGATTTTAACGATAAGTGTTGTAATTATTGAACTCAAGGAACAAATTTAACTAACTATTAGGTTTTTATGCATGTGGATATGTGTTGTGTTGCTTCAGGAACTCAAGGTAAAAGCAGACATTTTTTTAGGCAGGCATGTGCGAGGGTTCAGATTTATCCAGTTATGGCCGGTTGGCCAGGTAGAGTTTTCCTTGTTTGCGAGTGTTTGCGAGTGTTGCACAATTAGGTTCGCCCAATCACGAAGAGGCATGAGTTTCATTTAGTCTCTAGAGGGTGGTGTGTGTATAGGGTAACCAATAGGAGTGTGACACCTGAAGGTCAGGCTAGAGGAAAGCTAGCAGCGACGGGCTTGGTTTTGTAAGAGTTGTTCCCCGGTACTAGGGATGTCCGGACGCAGCTAGGATGTAACCCCGGTACATGCAGTCTAAAAAGAAAATATGAAGACGTAGGGAAGTAAACTGCAAAAGTAATGTGTTAACGTGACTGGCAAATTTAACATGCACAGGTAGCATCCACTGTCGTTTTTTCTTTCAAACCTATTCGGACATTATAAAACTCTTAACAAATTTTTTCTTCCTCCTGTGTGTGTGGCCATTAGGACGTCTGGGTCTGGTTTTCAGCACCTAGTATTCTTCTTTTATTTAGTGAAATGTGGGAACTCTATAATATTTGTGTGGACATCCGTCAGTAATAAATTTATTTCCTTCAATTTTCTTCAAGATGTTTTACGGTATGTACTTTAATTTGCAAGTTCCTGAGTGCCCAAAGCAAGTGATTTCATGTACAATTGCAAGGCAGTGAAGGATTTGTAAAACTTTGTTTGAAATTACTTTAGATACTAAATCAAGAATATGAGGTAGCTTGGTTTTATTATTTATGCATAGTTTTTGGTTAAAACAGCAGCCAAACAGTTTCATACCTTCAAATTAAAAATATCTGAACAGAAAATTTTTTATTTTACAACCTATTTGTCACAAGAAAAATGTCAAAAGGTGAGTAAGACTGCGACGTAACAATTGTTTGCTGTTATGGGACCAAGTGAGACGTCGCCCCATTTTCCAAGGGTTTATCTTGTATGTTTCTCATATGCTTGGCGAGTACGACATGGCGAGTACGACATCTGGCGTACGACAGCCCAGCGTATGACAAAGTTCCAAACTGACTTTTATCATTCAGTTTAAAAACTCCAATTAATGGACAATTTTTTTAAGTCCCTTGAGAGTTGTTTAGCTGAGAATTACTGTACTTGTGCTGCAGCCGGAATCCCTTGGGCAATGAACGTAGATCGTGAGGTCTGGGAGGCTGAATGGACGTCTGGTAAAACATGAATACATGTTTCTACCTATCCCTGAACATATCCATATACTCACTACCACACGTGGGCCTAGGCATGGATGCTATGACACATGTTCCCTCACATGTTACACTCAGACCATCAAAATGTTGTAGGATAGCTTAATTAAGGAGAATGAAAGCCAGCACGACAACAATTCAGTGTGACAACACACAACAAAATCGCTAAAAGAAACTAAGTAAAGAGAGAGATAAACTTACCTGTATCAGGTCATCTGTCTCCAGATCCACAGCCGCTGTAGCTTCATCCAGCACAAGAACCTTCGTCTTCCTGAGCAGAGCTCTGGCAAGGCATATCAGCTGCCTCTGGCCCACACTGCGAACAAAGTCACATCAAGAAACAAGCTGCTACTTGAAGAGTGTATAACAGAGGAATACCAGCACATAAGACACACACACACCTGAGATTCTCCCCTCCTTCTGTGACCTCGTGAGCCAGTCCAGATTGAAGACCTTTCACAAAAGCTTTTAGGTGAGCATGCTCCAGTGCCGTCCACACATGCTCATCTGACAACTTCCCAAATGGGTCCAAGTTCTGACGCAAGGTTCCAGAGAACAGTACAGGATCCTGTAAATCATACAGTTAACATTTGTTACTCGCCCTCTACAATAGACTCTTGACCTATGATATAAATTTTCAACCTGAAGTACACTTGTGATATTGCTTTAATTTAAGTGTTACGGTAAATCACCACGTAGACTGTTTAAGAATGAAATATAATTATGCTATTCTTTTTCACTACATTGCATTTCCGCAATCTCTTGTAAACGGAAACCTCCTTTGCAAATGCTTCTTACAGCTTGTAAACAATCCAATAAATACACCTCACGTTGCCACCCGAGGCCTTGGTTGCAGCCATACTTATTTCTTCTACCATGGGCAAAATAACAAAGGACAAACGTTTTAGATGTGTTGTGGTCGTAAACATAAATGTAACAAACTAAACTCATGGTATTTTCAGTTTACGTAAAAAATAAACAAGTACGACTAAAAATTCATTATTACTGGCTTGCAGGTACATAGTAGTGATTGCAAAATCATAATTTTCATAATTTTTTCTTTAGTGTTAGAAATTCGCAAAAAAACGTAAAATTGTTGAAATTCTCGGATATGCGACGAGATTTTGCGACTGCGAAAAGCTCATGTCTCACAATTTGTACAAAAACTAAACTGTTAATTCTATGAGTTGATTGTGAATATTACCAGTTTAAAAATGTGTGTAAAATTTCTAAACAGCAGAGTCCTGATTTAACGAACTTGGGAATAATGATAACAGCGATATAACAAAAGGACTTTTAGGAACATTGTAAAAATAACCAAAAATGTATGACATATCTAAATTTGATAAAATGTATAGTAAATCATAATGTAAATACTATATTAAAAATACTTTCACTGACTGCAGTATATTTCTCTGTATATATTCTTAAACCATCTATTCATATAAAAAATTGAAAAATTAGTTGGAAAGTTTTTAAATAAAAGCATGCAGTGGAGCGAGCGAAATTGTATTGTGCAACAAGTGCGTCTCTAAATCCATCCTAATGACCAACGGGACCTTGCTGTTTGCATGTGAATGAGCATCTAGGTACAGTAGAGCCCCGATTTAACGAACTCGGGAATAACGAAAACAGCGATTTAACGAAATGATTTTTAGGAACCTTCAAAAAGTAACAAAAAATAATGTATTAAATAACTAACTGACTTTGATAAAATTAAATATTAATCGTTAGTTAAGTCCTTTAAAAATACTAGCATCGACCAACGTATATACTTATTTCTCCATAGAAAAGCTTAAACCATATGTCGGGGGGGAAAAAAAAGTTAAAAATTCGTTGAAAACTTTGGCCGCAGGAGTTATTTAGAGATACGCACGCGCGGGCGTGGCCGAGCGAGCGATGTTGTGTTGCATAACAAGCGTGCGCCTAGATCCTGATCCTGGCGGCTGGCGAGTGAACGAGCATCTAGGTACCCAGTCTTCACAGCGTGGTGGTGGACAGCACAAGAACTAATTCCCAGGTAGTGCTTTGTGTCTCCGTTAGAATGCGCTGTAGTGCCGCGTGCTCTATAGATTAATTCTATTACCGATAGAATGCAATGTTGTCCAGCACGATTATAAAAAATACGTAATATTATTTGTGCAGACTTTTAACAACGAATTTACTACTGTAAGCGTAAATAATTAGTTTCTCTGATGCTTAAAAAATGCTCGAGTACAAAGCATTTTTAGCGAGCAGACCAACACGAGTTTGTTTCACGATCGCGGCTGCATACAAGCTACAATGACCGCAACCGCAGCATATATTTAATTATTATTTTACCGTTGTCTCTCAAACTTTTAATTCAATTTTCATTTGAAAAAATTTTTTTACTATTTTTTACTGGATTTTCCTTAGTTTTGTTGGTGGAGCGGGCCGGAGAGAGACGGAAAAATAGACGGCTCGGCGGTGTTAGTCATCACTTCTCATGTGTTGATGGCACGCGCAAGGACGGCCTAACTTGTCATACGCACACTCGCCGAGCGTTCCCTTGGAAGTTTTTGCGCCGATTTTTTTTTCTTTTCACGGCTGTGGCTTACCTAATGCGGTAAATGTGTTTTTTTATTGAATTTGTTATTGTTTTTAGCCAATCCGGATACATTTTTAAAATTACGTTAAATTCCGACGAAACATGCCCGAGGATTTAACTTTCGGGAGGAGGGGAGGTTAAGTCGGGTTTAACGAAACATCAATTTAGAGTAAACATTTTCGGATCCCATGACATTTCGTTAAATCGGGGTTCTACTGTACCTCGTACACTCAGCGCAGCATCAAACACGGGAACTAATCCACAGGTATTACTTCACGTCTCTATCAGAATGTGCTACAGTCCAGCGTGCTCTACGGATTAATTCTTTTACCGATAGAATGCAGTTGTTTCCAGTGCGACTATTCTGTGTCGCGTCTCATGCTAAAACCAGTGTATTTATAGAAATATGTTATTATTATATTATTTACGCAGACTTGTACCTGTCACTACCATAAGATATGGGCAAGCTCCTCAATAATAATGACCTTAACAACTTATAAAGACGGAAGAATGTGGGTTGCTGTTGTCTTACTAAACCTTTTATGCTGCAGTCAGCTTGAACCTGTTAAAAATGAAACCCGCAGTGAAGTTCTTTCTTTCCAGTCTTTTAATTAAACTTGCCAAATAACTATATCCTTGTACATTTTTTAAACAAACCCTCCATGCATTTGTTCTTGTTATTTTCTCTAAACAACCATAGTAAAATTAGCACTGCTGTCGCTTTCAAATGTTATCAATGTTACACATTTAATAACTGAGAATCACTAAATCAAATTAACAATAAAGTATATATATTTTACAACACTCCTCCTTAATTCTCAGTTTCACACAGTTCAATCAGATTTTTTAGCACACAACATGTTTCAAGTGAGTTTTAAACTTGACATTGGGCACAGGCTTTGTGAACATATCTGCCCTCTGATGCTCACTAGGACAATAAGCCACTTTCAGCAAACCTTCACTGAGCTTCCCATGAACGTAGTGAAATCTCACGTCAATGTGCTTCGAACGACGATTTATTACTCCAATGTTTAGAAGATTTATCGCACTTTGACTGTCAATGTTGAGTACTGCTTCTACTTTCGCACATAGAATTTCTTCCAGTACAGTTTTTATATACATGAGTTCTTTTGAACATTCCGCAGTTGCAATGTACTCAGCCTCCGCCGTAGACAGAGCAACGACAGGTTGTTTCCTGGCACACCAGCTCACAGGTCCACCGCAGCCATATATAATGTAGCCGGTAGTGCTCTTCCTTGTTCGAGGGTCTCCTGCATAATCCGAATCACAATATACAATGAGCTGCTCAATCGGAATATCACGCCCAAACTTGATGCCCAGATCGGCTGTGCCCTTCAGGTATCTCAAAATTCTTTTTATTGCTACTATATCTTCACGCGTAGGGTTTTCTAAATTTCTACTGTACCGACTGACAGCATATGCAATGTCAGGTCTTGTTTTGGACGATACATACAAAAGACTTCCTAACAGTTCTCTGTAAGGGAACTTTTGCAAATCCTGAGTCGTTTTACTATCCTGTTGTTCTCCCACTGCAGGAGTTGAAACTGGTTTCTAGGCATGTGCGAAGGTCTGTTTTTAAATGCGAAGCGAAGTCGAATTGAATCTTGAATTGTGCGAAGGAATGTCGAAGGAAAGTCAAAGTCGAAGAATTTAATTTTTTTCACATCAGACAGCAAAGAAAAAAAATTTATCACAAACAATTGGTAATGAAAAAAATATTTAAATATACCGTATTTACTCATGTAGCCTAACAAATTTTTTTCTAATAATTTTTTGGGTTCAAAACAGGGAGTGCATAAGATAAACAAGGATTTTTTATAGAGATTATAACCTCCATAGCTCTAAATTATACTATGGAATACTTAAATGTCAACGTATCTGAACAAAACCAACTTTAATTTAATGTAACATGAACACCTGCCTACGAGACGTAACATTTTAGGCCTACTCCCTTCTAACCGCTAGAAGAAGCCATATTTACAACCACAAATTTCCACTTAGTACAAGTGGTTAATTTCTTAGTTCATTATCGCCGATGACATAACTAAAATTACCGAAAATAGCAATTCGGATTTAAATGAATCTGCAGTCTTTACGGTTTAAGATTAAAGTCACAATAAATCGCCGCCGTAATATAGAAAGGGAAACGTAAACAATAACATCGTTGGCAACACAACAGATGAATGAGCAACACTCTGTTAAGACTTTCTCATTTGTGATCGGGACCATGGCCATAATTCTAAGACCGTGATTGGGACCACTTTAATGCTGATTTTACTCTAAAGCTTGCAGGACTACTGGTATACAGTTTTCTATGATTCTTAGTTCTGTGTTGTTTACGTACTATATATTCACGGGAAAGCAGAAATTACAGTGGTATTGAGCTAAAAAAGTGTTTGATGCATAAGGTATGTTGGGAAATATTTTTAATATGCCTGTTATTTAGAATATTCCGGTGTTTGGAAGTCTGGACAAATGGTACTTTACTGTACTGACTGATTTACTGGCTACAGATATTGTTTACGTTGCGCCGGCGTAGTTTTGTTGGATTATTGTGACTCCGGCTTAAGTGAAATTGTGTCGCCGAATGTAGCCTAAACAAAATAAATAGTTCAACACTGTGCCATGAATTTGAGTTTTTAAGTGAAAGTTATACAGAATAATACAATTACAAATAAAAGGGTAATTACCTGCTCCACATAAATAATTTTGTCTGTTTTGATGCAAATTGTGGTTATCTTTGACTGACTTTCAACTCAAAGATTTTTATTGGTCAAAGAAAAAGTCGAAGGAACAAAAACCTTTGATTCGACTTCGACAATGCGAAGCTTCGCACATCCCTACTGGTTTCGCATCACACATACTGTAATCTTCTAACAGTTTGGTGACAGTCTCTCTCTGACTCAGGTGTAGTTTGCCATCCATCCTTCCTATCACTATCCCGAGAAATCTAGTAGGGTACTTCTGGACCTTGAATGTAAACTCATCTCCAATCTCTTCCATCAGTTTTTCCACACAGTGCCGATTTTTCCCCACGACAATGCAGTCATCGAAATACAGACCAAGTAGCACTGAACCCTCTGAATTTTTGAATAAAGATGGTTCAGATTTGAAAGAAAACATCCCTTTCGATTTTCGGTAGTCTTTTATCCTTTTGTTCCATATGAGAGGTGCTAGTTTCATGCCGTATAATGATTTTTCAAGCTTGCAAATTCCATCTATGTCAATCACTTCTGGCGGAAACATGTAAGCAGCTTCATCTAACTCTCCATAGAGAAAAGCAGTCTTGATATCAAAAGTCTGTAATACATAACCTCGGTTTGCTGCTATCCCAAGCAACATTCTTAATGAACTAATGTTCAAAACTGGACTGTACATGTCACTGTAATCAACCCCTGCTCTCTGTTGACATCCTCTCACCACCAGCCTGGCTTTATATTGTCCATCCTCTTTTTTCTGAATATCCATCTGCTTGACAGGACCCTTTTTCCTGCTGGGACTGCTCCTTTCTTCACAACTGTCCAGTTATTGTTGTTTTCCAACAACAATCTTTTTTCCTCTTCAAAAGCTGTCCTCAGCATTCACCATCCGGCCCCTGTAAAGCTTCGGTGTATGTCATCATAACAAAGTTTTCATATTTTTGTGGTAGTTTCACTTTTCTTTGGTGGCATTTCTTCCCTTCATGGGTTCTTTGTTCTTCAGCTACATGATTTCTCTCAAACCAAAAGAATGGTCCATCATCTGAGTTTACATCTATATCCAATTCCACTGTTTGCAGATCCTCAGTCTCCTTTTCTACCAGTTGCTCGCCTGTTTCCCCTAGTTTCTCCAGAAGTATCAATCTCTTCACTTTTCTCACTATCAATCAATGGAAACACAGGATATTTTTTGCTTTCAACTGCATTCCCTCGTCTCTTCTCTACAAATGAGACATCTCTTCGAATTACTATTTTACGTTTGTCAGGGTCCCAGAGTCTGTTAGCTGTTCCGGCATATACAACAAACACAAGTTTTTTAGCTCTTGGCTCCAACTTAAGTTGACGAGTATTTATTTTGGCATAGGCTTCACTTCCAAATATTCTTAGATGACTCAGATTCGGTCTTTGACCGTGCCAAAGTTCTGCTGGTGTTTTATCTCTTCCTGTCATTGTTGTTCTGTTGATGAGATATGTTGCGTTGTAGGCAGCTTCAGTCCAGAGTTCTTTCGCAAGGTTAGAATCAAGCACCAATGCTCTTATTTTATTCAGGAGAGTGCGACTGAATCGCTCAGCTGTACCCTGATGTTGTGGTGTGTGTGGCACTGAGGTCTCAATGACTATCCCTTCATCTCGAGTCCATGTCAGCAATTTTGCGTTGATGTACTATTATTTTCCGTTGTCAGTGCGCAGCTTATGTACTTTGACATTCTCCTGCCGTTCAACACTTTTCACGTATTGGATAACTGCTTCTGCTACTTCACTTTTATGTTCAAGAAGACAAATTTCTGCAAAGTGTGTATATCCGTCGATAAGTGTCAGAATATATTTCTTATTGTTCGAAGATGCTGGTGTCACTGGTCCTACAACGTCTGAATGAATAACTTCAAGGGTTCGGGTTTCTTCAAATCAGTTTTTATTAAAGGGAGCTCTGGTCCGTTTCGCTTGAATACAAATCTCACACGGCATTCCACCATTTTCCTCGCCTATGATTTTGACACCTTCGACCATGCCAGCGGTGTTTTTCAGACAGTCTCTACTCAAGTGGCCTAACCTCCTGTGCTATACTATACATCTTCCCTTTCATGGTCCTTCACCAGGACTTCGTGGGAGAGATTCGTTCCTAATGTAATGCTGTACAGTCCGTTAGGAGTTTTACTACCCCTTAACACCACTTTGTCATCTTTGACTACCCTTACTTCATCTCTTGTAAAGTTAACCTCACCACCATTGTCAGTTATTGATCTAACTGACAGGATATTCTTGCTCAGCTGTGGAACAAAAAATACTTCCTTCAGTTCACAAATATCTGTCACAACAGAGCCCACCTGTTCTGCAGGCATGCTGACAGATTTCTTTGCTAGGCCTATGTCAGTTTTCACCTCCTTGGATCTTACTAGCACTCAATTATTTGTCATGTGACATGTCGACCCCGAATCCACTATCCATTCAGTACTTTCACTAAGTCTATGCTCAACATTGGTCAGAAAAGAAACATTTTGTTCTTTACTTTTATTATTACGAAAAAAACAGTTTCTTTCTTCATTATTGCTTTTCTTACAAATACTGCAGTTCTTCAGTTTTGTGGGGCAATCTTTGGCTATACACCCTAATTTTGAGCAATTAAAACACTTCATTGCTGCCTTCCCAGTCTTTACTTTTCAAGTGTCTGTTTTGTGAAAGTTGGCAAGGACAAGGTGTTTGTCGGAGCCACATTTGTAAAATTTTTTATATCTGCTCTGAGTGCAATCGCCTCAATATCTGTATTTCTGAGGCTTGCAAGTCTTTTTTCTTCAGCAATTAACCTAGTAGCTAAATTCGACAGAGTTTTATTTTCTGAGGGAGTTGAGTCCCAACTACTAAGAAAGTAATTATATTTCTCTGGTAAAGTGGTCAGACTTTTCGACAGAAGCATGTTGTCTGGAATGCTGTCATTCAAGGCCTTAAGTCTGAAAGCGAGATTTTCAAGCATGCTTATATGAGTCGCCATATCCACACCTGATGTATGTTTGAAATTAAAAATTTCCTGCATCAAGTCGAACTTTTGTTGAAACCTGTCACGTTCATAGATTTCGCAAAGTTTTATATACATTTCCGACACACTTTCACACGTCAAGATGTGCATAACTGGAATTTTATCGATCGTTGAAACAATGATCATCTGAGCTTTAGCATCCTTTTTTAGGTAGTCGGCAAGTTGTTGACTACTTTCATTTTCTGGTTTTTTTTACATTTCCACACACTGTATCATACAGACCCTGTGCTTTAAACAAGATATTAACTTTAAATTTCCATAGTTGAAGGTCACTCGGATCTCTGAATTTGTCAACCATGCTAATGTCACTGAACTCTGAGGCCTCAATTTTCTCTGATTTTACTGGCGATATGCAAAATATCAACACACCCGATTATTTCACTGCCGGGCCTCCTGGGCCCATAACCTGTTGTCCTATTATACCTTTTATGCTGCAGTCTGCTTGAAACTGTTAAAAATAAACCCGCAGTGAAGTTCTTTCTTTCCAGTCTTTTAATTAAACTCGCCAAATAACTATATCCTTGTAAATTTTTTAAACAAACCCTCCATGCTTTTGTTCTTGTTATTTTCTCTGAACAGCCATAGTAAAATTAGCACTGCTGTCACTTTCAAATGTTATCAATGTTACATATTTACAAACTGAGAATTACTAAATCAAATTAACAATAAAGTATATATATTTCACAACAGTTGCGAATCCCTATTACTTGCGAGAACACTTTTAGGCAAAGCTTAAGTATCACTCAAATCCAAATAAAACAGGAACTCATAACTTCAAAATCCTTAGTAAAGCAACATACCGTATTCGCCCATGTACCCCGCACACCTTTTTTCCCGAATTAGAATTCCCAAAATGAGGGTGCGCGGCTTACATGGGTAATTTAAGTTTGAAGTTCGTGCGCACGTGCAGGAGGGAGGCTTGGCAACGCTGCGGGGGTGGTGCGGCGGTGAAATGTGGATGTCTAGACGAGTGATCGCGGATAACTTACGAACTCACGTGTGCAGCTAATAGTGTTCTCTGCGTGTAACTGATTAGCGTACAGTTATCGTAGCGTTTACGTTGATAGTTTGGGCAATAAAAATGTCAAAACGATTGCGTTCATTTACAGTGGGAGAGAAACTGAAGGTGATAAAAGAAGCAGAAGAGTTGGGAAATCGCGCAGCAGGCCGTAAGTACGGCATTGCGGAGTCGTGTATCAGAGACTGGCGGAAAATGAGAAACAAGTTGCAGGAAAGCAATGTGAACAGGAAGGCCTTCAGGGGTGGATAAAGACAGCGTAAGCTGTAATCCCAGAAGATCTTGTTCTCAAAAGTTTCCGCAAATGCTGCATTAGTAATACGCTCGACGGAAGTGAAGATGATAATGTTTGGGAGAGTGACACAGTTTCCCAGGACAGTCCTGACGAAATCAACGGGGACAGTAGCGATGACGACGGTGGTACCTAATGATGATGACGATGACGTACCAGTTTAAAGACTTTTTTTTTTATTTATACCAAAAAGTTTATATGTTTTTTTCCCCGACTTTTCATCTACAGAATTCATTTGTACATAGCTGTATTTATTGTGAGTGATACATGCAGAGCTAAGCTTTTTTATTCACTGAAAACGTTTCGTGAAGTGGTGATACACGTGGAGTGTTTGTATTGCTTTTGTGCTGCGAATGTACTAGTTGACCTTGACAACTTCGGCTGCTTACTCACGTGTCCGAGCACGCCCACATACACACACAGACACTGGCTGGTGCTATGTTGCTGGCATGCAGCGCTTGCCACTTGGAAGCAAAAAAGCGCATGTCAACATCTTGTTGCGGCAAACTCAGCTCCGTGCATTAACATCCGCCCCATTTATGAGGCATTGATTTATTTTAAGGAAGTGGCTGCTATATACAAATAAATATAGTAGGTGAGCATAATTTTTGTTTGTTTGATTGTTTTGCCCCATAATAAAATTTTTCTGTCCCAAAAAATTTATTTTTTGAAAAAAAAAAAAAAAAAAAATCCCCAAATTTGTTATTGAAAAAAGGGGTGCGCGGCTTACATGGGTGTGCGGGGTACATGGGCGAATAAGGTATCTAAACAGTTAAAGATCAGCAAAATCAACAAGCAAGATCACATTGGAATTCCATTCATATAAAAGGTAACACAAGTTCAACTTCAAGCAAAAGATCAAATAATTCCGGGTTCAATCCCAACAGGGATTTATTCAAAATCAAAACAACATAAATCAAAACATTAGGAATGAAAAAACACAAAATACAAAGTTAATAACACTGAACATTAATTTGAACTACCAAGGCGAGAAGCGCCCAATACTCAACGACCCGCCATCGGCCAAGCTCCCACCATAATGCTCCTAAGAGCCAAACCCACCAAAAGGCAAGAAACATTTGTCATGACCTACGCTCGGGGCAATCACAACAGGAAAGCAATAGATCAGTGAGAAAACGACACATACTTTTTTACAATTAAAGCAGTATATTCAATAATAATTTACATCAATTCCTCTCTCGGCACAATTCAGTTAATTTTCAGAGGCACAGATCCATACATAGACCATTCACTAAATGTCTATTTTACAGGCTTGACCTAAGAGCATTTTGAACTACAACATGCCAAAACGGCCGTCACACATTCGGTAATCATCTCGGCTTCCCGTCATAGTACACACAAATAACACATTATATAACTTGCCCATGCTCACTGTACTCTTTTGCACCAGAGTCGTACACTACCCTAACATTATGGCACTAATCTGCAGGGGTTAAGCACATTACCCTCCTATATATATATGACTCGAAGCCTTTCAAATTCAACACCATCTGTTCCAAAATGCAAACACTTCAACTCCCCAGTCATGAACCAGCTCTGTGCACCCAATTTTGGTTTCTGACCGATTTGGACAAAGTTTTAATAATCTCAGACGATGTCACAATCTGCAATTTCCAGATGACTCGTAGGTTTCTCGAGTCGCATTTCACCGACTACTTTGAAACCAAGTATTCCAGCAGGTATCCTCATCGAAAGAGCCACGCTCCCCACACAAGGAAAAGGCGAAAATCGGGACGACTCACCACTTCATCAGATTCTCGGCGACCACTGGTCGCCAGCCACATACCTCGGCTGCGAACAGGCCATCCAAACCTCTTGCTAAGCCCTGTTAAGCCCAAGAGCAATCGGGCGATCACCCCTTCGGAAAAGACGAAGAATCTTCCCGAGTCAAATACCATCGTCGCCGCGACTTCGTCAGATCACACACTCACAGATCGTTCATCTTGCCAGCTACCTCCTCATTCAACTCACCTTGCCCGAATGAAGGCCACTCGCTCCCTCCTCCTACCAAGCAAAACTTATGTCCCCCCCCCCCCTATTTTCCACTTCTCCCAGCCGAGGCCCCTGAAACACCCCTCCCATCAAGGCCGCCCCTCCAAGGCCGTTAGAGGGGTAGACCCGACTGAAGGAGCGATTCAACATGCCCCGAGATAACCACCCAACACGCCCCCATTTGACCAGAAAGGTGAACACACCAAGACTGAAGCACTACAGACAGGAAGGAGCAAAATAAACCTCGGCCGACAGACATCTTCAAAGAAAAGGGAAACCAAACCGAAATAATCAGATCAAAATCTAGCAAATAAAAAGAAAACCAAAAACAAACACAACCAACCAAACCTACCATTAAGGACCCAACCCTGACCAGCCACTCGGCTCAAATTAACTAATTACATTTTAAAGTGTGAGAAATGTATAAAGGTTGTAGCAAAATACAAATACAAATATCACACATTTTAAACTTCAGGGAACACAAGCCCCAAAATACACACATTAACCGTGGGGACCATGCCCGAAAATACGCACATTAACCGTGGGGACACATGCCCCAAAATAAACACATTAATCGTGGGGACACATGCCCCAAAATACACACATTAACCATGGGGACACATGCCCCAAAATACACACATTAACCGTGGGGACACATGCCCCAAAATACACACATTAACCGCACGTGGGGACACAGGCCCCAAAATACAAACATAAAACATGGGGCACACGCCCCAAAATACAAACTTAAACCATGGGGGCACATGCCCCAAAATACACACATAAACTAAAGCATAACCTACAGAGTCCCATACCTCGGTAGTATGCACACAATACCCACCTAACAACCTTTGAACAGTCTCATAAAGCGTGCACATAAAGGTGCATGAAAAATATTTAATCACATTATCATTATTAATTTGAACCAAGTTTCGAAAAAACATACCGTGTTTTACCGCATAATCGTCGCATATTTTTTGCCATATTGGATGCAAAAAATTGAAGATGCGACTATTATTAAAGTAAAATTCCCGTGGTAGAAAAGAAAAATTTTTAAACCAACATTTTTTCGTCACTAACCCTATTTATATTAAAGTAACTCAATATTTTTGGCAGAACTATTGACGGATAAACTCTGAAACAATGACTAAATTTCTATAACTTACTAGATGTTATAGGTTAGGTTAGTTTCGTTCATAATTAAATACGCACATTTAGTGGGAACACATTTCGTGATTAGCAGTATTTACCGGTAAATAAACTCTTTTGGTTATTAGAAAATCGATAAATTTTCGTTTTCTTGAAGTTTTTGTTTTCGACTTCTGCGAGTCCGCTACAGTTTATTACCGTTGCAGTGTTTACAAACATCGTTTTTATTTTGCGTTGTCAAAGATATACTACGTTCAGTTGGGAAAGTCCACGCGCAAGACAAACACTCAAGATGGCGGATTGTTGAACTAGTAACGCTATTTTCCACTTTCATTCCAGCGGAATATTTTGGTACTAACTATAATCGATTCTTGCAGCAACCATTTTGTTCTAATAGTGTCGTACTTCTTGAGCGTAGTTAACATCTCTGATACAGAAATGTAAACAGAACATTGCGGTGCGACGATTACGCGATAGAATTATTTTTACCGTTTCTGTCA
>PNEQ01125096.1:0-10593 GCA_003012365.1 Medauroidea extradentata
CCCCTGAAAAGTGTAAATAAGGGATTTTACTATACATTAAATTGTCCTTGCGACTCCGAATTAAAATTTAATATAGACTGCACCTACAACAATGACTTAAGTTTTAAAATCAGTTTTCCCATTTAAGATGTTTTCCCAGCTAAGAAGTTTGTGGTGTAAAGTCCCTTCAAAAACGTCTTAACAGGGTTTTACTGTAATTTGTTGTCCAGTAGTTCGTGCAGCTAGCCTTTAAGGATGGAGTTGTTTTTAAGGTTATGTAAGTATTGGCACATATTTATATCAACCACTTTCCATTCTTGCTTTGTTGTGTTTGTGGTTGTTGTGTTGCCGTTTTTAGCCAACGTGCAGGGTCTTCCAAACAGTCCTCTAGTTCATAACCTCAATATGGCCAACGTTCGTTCTGGTTCAGCACTAGTGCACATTTGCTTAACTGAGTCTCCCATCAAACGAGCCTATGACCTAGCTTAGGATGTTCTTGCAGATGCTTCAAATAAACCCTTGTTCTTGGCCACTGTGAGAGACCTGCCTAATTTACGGGATCACTTTGATGCAGATTATGTCACGGTTGAAGCGGCAGCTTCTTCCGATTTTGATTTTGATGAACATGCAACACGCATGGTGGACTTTGATGAGAAGTATTTTGAAATCATTGCCATTGTAGATTCTCTGACCAGTAAATTTACTGAAAGTTCAGAGAATGTCATCTGTCCAACTAGTAGATCTCATTTTGCTCTTCCAAATATCACACTTCCTAGTTTCGATGGCGACCCAAAACAGTGGACCAACTTCTCAAACTTGTTTTCGACCTTGATAACCAACAACCATGATATTTCACAAGTGGAGCGTCTTGCATATCTAAAGACATCTCTTCGGGGTGATGCTCTGGGTATGGTCCAGACCCTGCCTATGTCTGAGTCAAACTTTGATGTGGCATGGAAGTTACTGACTTCTCGATACGAGAATAAACGTCTCATTGTGGGTATGCATGTCGATGCACTACTCCAGGCACCATCCGCTGCTATTGATTGTCCCAAATCGCTGCGTTAGTTGTTGTCTGTTATAACAGAGAATGTTGCTGCCTTAAAGGCCCTTGATATTCCAGTGGACGACTGGAATTTAATCTTGCTACCTATTGTGTGTAAGCACTTGGACACTGGTTTGCAGACTAAATGGGAGCTGACCCTATCTGATGAGCGCCCTACACTTGATTTTGTTTCGTTTCTTGGGAAGCACTGTACAGGTGCAGAAGCAGTAGGTTCAACAAAATCTAAAGGTTTCAGTGGTTCTCTCTCCAAACTTTAATGGAAGGCTTCATCCAAGTGGCTGATTTATAGTGAGCAATTCTCAAAATGTTTGTTAACCTCTCAGTCTCTGTGTAATATGTGTAAGGGTCCGCATGCACTATATAAATGTACAGATTTTCTGGCGCTGTCTCCACCAAATCACTTTAAGGTCATCAATGAACGTCAGTTGTGCCTCAACTGATTGTCTGACACCTAGGGCAATGCTTGGCGCATCAACATCTAACACAAATCGGAAGTCGAAATCTGGAAGATACAAAGACGGGGCGGCCGCCAAAGCAGACTTTAAGGCCTCAAAACTTAGTTCCTGCTCCTCGGTCCAAACAAAGGGCACACCCTTACGCTTGAGGAGATTATTGGGGGCGGCAAGTTCGGCAAAGGAGGGGATGAATCTGGCATAATACCCCCTCATGCCTATGAAACTGGAAACTCCCCTTATGGTCTTCGGGTGAGGAAAATTGACAATAGGACTGACTCGACATGGATCCATAATCAGTCGGCCTTCGGACACAATATATCTCAAAAATATAACTGAGGAAGCGGCCCAGGTAACCTTAGCGGGATAGAACGTTAAACCGGCCTGACACAATCGACCCAGGACTTCACGGAGATACTCCAAATGCTCGTCAAACAAGTAGCTATTTACAATAATATCATCTATGTAATTATACACAAATCGGTACTTCAAAACAGACAGCACGTGATCCAGGACACAAGACAAAGCCTGCGTGCCAAAGCAAGCCATCATCGGAATTCGATTGAACTCAAACTGAGCCCACTGGGTGCAGAAGGCAGTATATTTTCGACTGTCAGGGTGTAATAAGCACTGATAGGAGCTAGAGTTCAGGTCAATGATAGAAAAAAACTTACCTTTGCCCAGATACTGCAATGCAGTAGCAACGGTGGGGGCAGGAAAAGGATCAATATGTATTTTACGATTCACAGCACCCATATCCGTGACCAGGCGATAACCGCTACCTCCGCCTTTTTTTCACCAAAAAGGCCTGTCATGAATATTCTGACTTTGATGGAGAAATGACTCCTTACGCAAACAACTTGTCAGTTATGCGCTGCATGATCTCTAATTTAGGGGGCAACAGGGTTAAAACCCTGAGCAAACCGGAATTTTATCGGTCAAGGTGAAACGATAGGGAAGGACATCACATTGACCCATCTTTGTTGTAATCACGTAACTAAACTCGCTTAACAGCTGTTGCATGGCTTGAGCTCGCAATGAATTGGCAGGGGCCACAACACCACACATAGCGGGCGACAGACTTATGCTGGACACTAAAGGACACACTGACTTGGAAGCAAATTTAAACCACAAACATCGCCCATAAGCATCAACCACCGCACAAGAGTGACTCAAAAAATCTACCCCCAGAATAACATCAGCGGCCAAATTATCTAGAATCCAGAACCGAAAGTTCCAGGAAAATCTGGAGATCTTGAAATGTAACACCACCGAACGAGAGCAGCAGACATCACCAGTCGCATCACACGTCGACAAAGAAGACCCATGAATGACTTTAAACTTAAAAGGATGAATGGAAATTGAAGATGAGAGAAAACTCCCACGAGCAAAAGAATGGGTCGTCCCGGTGTCCACAAGGGCAGCTCGCTCCTTGCTGTAACACTGCAAAGACACATAACAGTCAAAACGTGCTATACAATTATCTTCAAACTTGCCTCGTGCCGTGCGTCCGCGAAGGGCAACCTTCAGTTTCCCGGACACGTTGAGCGAACGTGACCTAAACGACGGCACCATAAACAAACCCGAGCACTAGGGTCAACTTGGGGAAGCGAACAATGAGCAACAATATGCCCCATCTCGGAGCAATTAGAGCAACGTGCACGAGACGTCATCGCCCTCTTAACCCCCTCTGGGAAGACGTATTGAAGGTCGGCTCAGCAATTGAGTCGACCGGCGCAACAACACCCGATCAGACACGCGCCGACGAAACTCTAGCTGTCCCAGTCACAGAGGGAAAAACAGAAGGTAAGGTGAAAGGAACGGCAGGGGGAACACAACGAAAATAATCACGGTCCAACGCCAACTCGCGCTCAATCTCTAAGGCTAGTGTATGCAATTGTTCAAAAGTCGTTGGGACGAGCACTTCCGACTCTATGACCTGGAGCTACGGGACTAAGATTGTCCATAATAGAATCAACGAATTTAACTTCCGGGCGAGTCATATTCATTGCTCGGGCATATGAGCATACCTCCTACACATATTGTGCAACTGTCTCATTTGGTCTTTGGTAGCGATCCACATACCCCTTTTTTACTGTAGACTAAACCGAAGGAGCTCCAGCAGATGAGCCTTAAAATCTTCATAACCCTGCTGCGGCCTCACCACTTCCACAAGTACCTCACTAGCGTGACGTTCCAATCGCAAAGCTAACACACGCAAAAAAACTGAGTCGTCGACGACCTGAGCACCATAATAAATTTTGTCCGCTCAGACCAAAAACTGGAGGACATCGTCGGGCTGGATACCATTGAGCACACTCAGCTTATCCACGCATCCAATCAACATGCTCTGGGTGGCAGTAAGTGGCCCATCAACCATCAAAATGCCACCCCCCCCCCCCCCCAACATAAGTGTGCTCAATAGCACGCAAAGAGTTGATATACACAATAGCGCATATGGGCAGGGCCATAACATCTTCGCTGTCAATAAAATCGACACCCGATTCACGCAGGTAATCCCGAAGTTCGAGATACCCCATGCGATACACAAACATCCCCCTACCTGTGCCATTATGTCCGCTGAAACTACTATACTGAATTTAAATGGGACCCTACAAAGAAGGACTAATATGCGTCCACTCGCGAATTCAACCCTAGCAGAGTCGCGCAGTTAAATTGTGACGGATTCCCTCAGCACAATATATACAAGAAAGGGATTAACAGGATTGAATCTTGAGCTAACTACAGGAACTCTGAAATAAGTAGCAATGGATTGTATTATAACAAACAAACGTGATTATTACAAACAGTGTTGGCACGTACGAGCATTACAGTCGCGAACATGGGTACAGAAAACAAGCAAAATTTAACTACATCAAAGCAGTTGAATGCAAGCTGGAGCTTTCCCGACATTCCATAAAACCGGCTGAAACACAACAAGCAAACTAATCAGGGCGGAAACGTGCGACTTACCGAATTCCACAAGTGAAATACCAAGCGACCCTACAACACTAAAAGAAAAAAATAAACACTTACGAATAAAGAATTAAACACACGCCGGTCGAAGGAAAGCCAAGAGAGCTGGAGCAAGGAAATCGTGTGCGCTGGATAGCAGGCAGAAGCGAAGTGGCGAGGGCAGGTTAAAACGACACCGGCCACAGCTTGCCAATTGAGGGGAAGGGAAAGGGAAGGTAGAGAGGGGGCGACTGACCGGAGGGTATGACCCAAGCAGACCAGACGATACCCAAGATAAGCCGAAGGCAGTCATAGCGAGGCTGACATCACTCCAGTCCTCCGCTCACAGGCACGCACTGGTCCGTCACAACACACACAAACTGATGGCCCGACCTTGAGTCCATCTGCAGGGTACTGCTAGGGCTGAAGAAGCCCCAGTACAACAGTATAAATGCCTCTGGCATATAAAAATCCCAAATTATCCTGATTGCTACTAAGATGGAAGCTGTGCAGTTGCTGTCTTGAAGTATAGGCTATCACCCCAGTTGTATTTGCATTTTCATCTATTTTACTCTTGAATTTGCAAATGTTATACTTTGTAATCTTCATTTACCAGGGTGTGTGGTGCAGGGATATGCTTCTCTCCACATCCAATTTTGTGTGCGCCTGCAGCATGTAAACACAGTGGTAAAAGTAAATTGATTAATTCAGATATATGTACCCACATGCATGCTGTTAAGCAACACCAAAATGAACACTTATACATAACCTGAAACATCACACTTTATTGATCATCAAAAAACTTGATTGCTGAAAAATAGATCTGCAAATTTTACAATTGGTTTGGTGGAAGTGAGTGATATATACAGATATTATAATTAAAGTTTTAACATAGTCAAGCAATTTTAATGACTGTTGTAGCTTTTATTGAGTGTATGTGAGACTGGTGTGAATAGTTGAATTTTTTTTGGTCACAATTGAACACACATTTAGGGCAAACTAAGTCAAATTTTTTCTGATAAATTAAAGCTAATTCTAAATGTTCAATGTACAAGTGCTCATGTGTTTGGCTGTAAAATATATAACATACATATATGCATACACACACACACACACACAGTGTTCAGAAACAACCCTATAATAAGTATACAGTGCGAAATCTTGGGTTAAATTGGAGATGTAAGTGGCAAAATGTAGTGAGAAATTTTACGTGCACAATTTGGCAACATTGCACAGAGATATTCCGCTTCTTGCACTCTACGTCCAGTTAATATCTAATGTATATTACATCAAGTAAATTAGAATCATGTTTCGACTGCTCGGGATTTTAATCTGTACCCACAACATGTAGGTCAGAAGTGGTAGTAAAGTAAGTAAGATCTCTGTGGAGCACAGGAGGGAACTAACTACAGTGTATGTTGCCATGTAATGCATGTAAAATGTTATTGTACATTATTTAGCCACAAACATTTTTGTCTCCAATTTAGCCCTGGATTTGCGTGGTGTGCTTATTTTGAGGTTGTTTCTGAACACACTGTGTGTGTGTGCACGTGTGCTTACAAGTATGCTCGCTCGTGTGCGTACAAGTACGCTCGCTCGTGTGCGTGCGTGTGTAATGCTAATATGGTGTGTGTGTTTTAGGGGTGTAGGGTGCATATTCTACGAGATGGCCTGTGGGCGCCCATTGTTTCCGGGTTCCACGGTCGAGGAAGAACTGCGCCTTATATTCCGGGCGCTGGGCACTCCATCAGAAGACTTGTGGGGAGGAGCTGCTTCGGTCTATATGTTACCATTTGTTTGCCCAGAGCCATTGTTAACAAGGGCTCCACGTTTGGATGCAGATGGTATTGATTTGCTCACTAAGTTCCTTTGTGTAAGTACCTGTACAGAATTGAGGTGTGTGTGTATTAATGCAATATCATGTTTATTCGTATCTAAGCGTCACCTAAATTTTTGGAGAAATTTTTTATAAAAAAAAGTAAATATTCTTTTCTAAGTAGAATTTTTTTTTTGTTACATTTCTTTTATTTCTGGAAAACAGAATCAGTTTGGTTCCTAAGATCCTCTTTTTGAACTTTTGGATAAAAATTATTGTATTAAGGGCGTTTGACCTGTAAAATTTCATTTTTTTATATTTGTGCCAAACACCGTTCAACTTTTGCACATCAGATAACACGTCATTCCCCCAAATAAAAAAAAATTAGGCCCCATAATTTTTTCAAAATCACTCATCAAAGTCACGAAATGGCCATTTTTTTTTATGGTGCAGCCAAAATAAAAAAAAGTAATTACTTAATGAATTCAAAATTACGGGAACTGAAAGTCAGTGTATCAATGCATTTCATGACATGTTTGACAAAAGTTTGTTTTGATTATTTCAGTAGTAGCCGAAAGTCAAAGTTATGCAAAAATTTACTCAATTTCATCAGTTTTTTAAAAATACAAATATATATCGCTTTGTGTTTACAAAAGTGTCTTGAAGTAGTTCACATCATTAAGTATCGATATGAATTATCTTGTTTCTGCAAGTTAATTATTTTTTATTATTTTGGCTACACCGCAACTGCCATTTTGTGACTTTGATAGGTGATTATGCTAAAACTACGGACCCTAATTTTTTTTTATTCGGGGAAATGACATGTTACCTGATGTGTAAAAGTTGAACAGTGTTTGGCACAAATATCACATTTTGAATTTTTACGGGTCCAACGTCCTTAAGGCCTTCTATCCAGTGGTGTGCATTTGATCCATTTGTTCACAAGTACAACTCCACTGTAGTGTTTCCTCTTTTCAATGAAAATAGTAATGGTTTCAAAGGGGCAGTGTAATGCGCACAGTTTTTCTACCGTTCTAGTTCCACATGAAATAAACTTCTTGTGCTAATTAATATGACAGTAAGAACTTGTGTAATTTTTGTATTCTTCAGTTTCCCATGTCTATAATTTATTTTTTTGGTCCAGAAAATATTTATGTTAAAACAGTGTTTACGAAGTCTGTATTAATCATTTGTGAAACTTCTATGTATCTCTAAATATTGGGTCTCACAGTCCAAAATTTAATCTTACAATTTTTAAAATTACACTGGAACCGTTATCGAATTTGAATGTTTTTAATATCTGTATTTATTACAGTAGAACTCCGATTTAATGAAATGGCACGCGACCCAAAAAGGTTTACTGTAAATCAATGTTTCGTTAAATCCGACTTCATATTTTTTCACCCCTCCTCCCACCCCCAAAAAATTGAATCCTTGGGTATGTTTTGTCGGAATTTAAGGTAATTTTAAAAACATCTGTTGACTCAAAACAATAACAAAAACATCCTCTTGCACCTAATATAAAGTCGTACATCAAAGGTGTAGTTATATGTATTTTGTTTGTTCATTGGCAAATCCCTTAATGGTAATTTTCCCGCATGTATCAGTTTTCATGACTGTTGCCTTAAAAATGATGGATGGTAGGTTCTAGTGTATATTATAATTACACTATACCCCCAGTTTTATGAATACAGTAAGGTACCATTTATCCAGACTTCCAAACACCGGAATATTCTAAATAACGGACATATTAAAATATTTCCCTACATATCTTATGCGTCACACATTTTTAAAAAAAATTTTGGCACAATCCCACTGTTATTTCGGCTTTACCTCAAATATTTAGTAAGTAAACACGGAACTAAGATTCATAGGTAACTGCATACAACAAGTAGTACTGCAAGCTTTAGAGTAAAAGCAGTATTAGTTGTCCTAATCAGATTTAGCCGCACTATTGATCATAGTCGCCAATGAGAAAGTCTGAACGGAGTGTCATGCCTCCATGTTCATGCATCTATGGCGTTGTCGACGATGTTATTGTTTACGTTTCCCGTTCTATATTACGGTGGCAATTTATTGTGACTTTAATCTGGCAAAGGCTACAGATTCATTTAAATCAGAATTGCCATTTTTGATAAGAAAAATACTCTTGTCATTGGTGGTAATGAACAAAGAAGAATCAGAACAGAGAAATTAATCTCTCGTGCAAAGTGCAAATTTGTGGTTGTAAATATGGTTTCTTCTAGCGGTTGGAAGGGAGTAGGCCTGAGTAATGTTACGTATTGTAGGCAGGTATTCATGTTGCGTTAAATTACAGTTGTTTTTGTTCAGATATGTTGACATTTACGTATTCCGTGATATAATTTCGAGTGATGGAGGTTACAACCTCACTCGTAAAAAATTTCGTCGTATATCTTATGCACTCGTGTTTTGAACCCAAAATATTGTAAGAAAAGAGTTTGTTAGGATACGTGAATAAACACGGTTTATTTAAAGATTTTTTCATTACCAATTGTTATTTTTTTGTCTGATGTGCTTCTAGATTAGTGTTAATAGACATATCTAACATCCGGAATTTTTCATTATCCGGACTTGCCCACGTCCCGGCGAGTCCGGATAAAAGATACTCCACTGTACTCGCAGTTCCATTTATTCACATTCGTAAAATTGCTACCTTAGCGAAATTGATATAGAACTATTTTTCCCCCTATCCCAAAATCAAATTTTAAAATCAAGTTGTTTTTTGCAAAGTGCCTGCAGCTTGGCCCCGATTTTCATTGCGTTTTGTGGAAAATAAAGACATGTAATAATATTTTACATCAATAGCCAGACTTCTTCCAATCAAAAACCAACAGCTGAACTCATAGGTGACAGACCTTCGTCCCAAAAAAAAAAAAAAAAAAAAAAGAGAGAGAAAACCCAGCTCCCGAATACCTTCTCACGAATGAAGTTTGACGTCTGTAGCTTTTAATGCAAAAATGAGGTTTGCGACAGATTAAATATGTATTTGTATTAATAGTCGGACTTCTTCCTATTAAAAGTATACAGCTGAAGGGTATATATGACCTACCCTTGTCCCAAAATGAATGAGAAAACCGAGCTCCTGAGTGCCTTCAACTAGTACAAAGTCTGTTTTGAATTTTTGTGCAGAAAAGCACACAATATATTAATAAAATGATAAATTACAGGTGCAGAAGTTTTCAAAACAAAAATATACAGTGGAATCCCGTTTCTACGAGAGTTTGTAACAGCACAAAAAATTGTCCTAGTTACGAGTTGTCGTAATGTACTGGTACCGGCCTCCACACCATGCTATATCAGGGTTCGATACATTAACGGGGTTCTTAACTGCTCACGGCTCTAACAACTTCAGGGTAGGCACCAAAGTCGTCTCTCATTGTCGTGGGTCCGTGAAAAGGACTAAGAGCAGGAGGATGAATATAAGAAAGATTCACTTGATTTAGAGGTATATAAAAAAATTTACTGTGCCTCGAAATAACAATTCACTTTACACACATGCTTGTTTTTAACCACGCGGTGAGCCTTGCCGTACCCCCTTTTAAATGTTATATTAAATTGCTAGGATGCCACCTCAACAAGCCATATTAAATACTTAGGCCCCACAAACTCTTACAACCGAGCCGATGCATCTCGATTACGTTAGCACGTGCATTCACCAGCACGCACCCCGCACGTCCGTTCACGCCGACATTCAGATAGCCAAGAAGGCCGCACCGGAGGTCCAGCAAACTCGCTCGCCCCAGGCGACAGTTGCTCAAGATGGCAACCTTAGCACAGCCTCCCTAGGCCTGCAGCCTACCCTAGAGAGCATTCTTAATTATTTGAACTTAAGTTTCTTTAACATTTTATACAATGAAACGTAACAATATAATTATGTTTCACCAGAAGAATTAGTTACAAGGTTTCAATTAAATATAATATGAAATTTGGTTGGAAATCAGCCTTTGCCTCATCGCCAGCGCTCACAGTTGGTACCAAAACAGTTCGTTTTGCGCTCTCAACGCCCTCTCTCCGGAACTTCACACATCACTAGACAAGAAAGATAGTACAAGATGGCTTTCATCATTCTCAACACTTACATCACTTCACATAATCAAACACAAATTTTAACTTTACCCTGGAATGCTCTCGCCTACCGGGACAATATTAGTTTTAACAAACAACTTATCAGCTCGGCTCACCGCTCTTAAATTACTACGGTTCTCTTCCTTTTAACTTACAAAGGTAAATAGTTGAGTTTTACCGCCGGAGAGATGTCCATTTGGTTATTTCGCCGAGGTCTGCACAAACATTGATGTGCCAAG
>PNEQ01125097.1:0-10593 GCA_003012365.1 Medauroidea extradentata
AAGGTGAAGTCTAAATATATTTCCAAGGTATGCGCTGTTTGTTTTACAAGTAGTTGATTATATATTGAATGTACATACATTTTTATAATTAAGGAAACAGGGTTTTTTAATTAACGTGGGTGTTTGACGAGAACAAATATTACGATTTAAATACTTTTTTCGAGTACAAAGTAAAGATAGAATAAAAATAGTAATATATATTAAACCGAGGTAGCTGTTCTGATATGGAAGAAGGCCAGTGATACGAGATTGGATGATGGTATATGCATGGCTGCGTGATGTCATGTATATGAAACTGCTCGCTAAGCAGAGACAATGTCATACGCGCGTATATGTACTGTAGAAGAGTGTAATGATCAGTTCGGACAGGTTCTGGCAGGACTGTTGGAGAGTGAATGTAGAATTGTGAGGGGGTATTCGATGGTAGGTGCGAGGGCGTAGGAGCGGTGTGTTTAGCATAAGTAGTATGAATATGAAATTGTACGCTTGTTTCTTCGATGTAACTGTCCTGATAAATATGTTATTTTCAAAACGAATGATTGATTTTATCGGAAATTGAAGGAAATGTAGATAATTTGGTAGGAGTGTTAGTATACACGATGAAGTTCTGTAGGAAATAAAGTCCTTGTAGGTATAATAAAAATATTTACCAACAAGTTTTTTTAATAATTGATTGATTTTATTGGGAATTGATCGGATATAGCCAAGAAATAAGTCATGTTTAAGTAGTATTCATTAATGGTATTCAAATAAAGTTTTTGAAATTATAGTTACAATGTTTAAAAAACGATAATTTTAAAATTGATGATCAATACGTAGTCGCAATCGATGGTTGTTACTACTTACGGTCATCTAGCTGCTACGTGAAGACACTGGTGACGTGCTGTGAAGTGAGAATTATAAAGGAAATATATTTTAATATGAAGGATAAGAAATGGGTGGTAATAATTGGAGAGGGGGGTGGAGGGGGTGTAGTAGTTTGAGCGGGTTATAACACGAGTGTTGGTGAGAGGGGAAAGTAGGGAGGGGGGAATTCATCACGTGACTAACGGCCAATTAAATTAAAGTACGTGATAGGGGAAGGGGGAGGGGGTATTAGTTAATATATACAAGTAAAAAGTGTAGGGGGGCGTCAGTGTGTCGATGGAGCTCGTCCGGGTAAGACGTGCCGGTAGTTGATTTAATTAAATAATTTCTATATAAAAAGTTTTTTTATTAAATAGTTTTACTAAAAAGAATTTTATTAAAAAGTTTTTTATTAAAAATTTTATTTATTAAATACGTGTGGGGTTATTATGGAATGCGAAATCGAAAATTTTTTGGAAGAAACACCAAGATGGCGGCCGGAAACAAGATGGCGACCGAAAACAAAATGGAGGTAATAATTTTTTTCGGGATTTTTTGAAATTTTTGAAATTTTTTGGAAAATTTTGAATTTTTGAAATTTTTTCGAAATTTTCGAAATTTTGGAAAATTTTGGTAATTCGACACTCAATGTCAAGGTTAAGGTTAAAGGTCAAGGTTAAAGGTCAAGGTTAAAGGTCAAGGTCATCCAACATGGCGGCCGGGAACGTGACGTCACAACATGGCGGGTGGTGCCTCACTTGGGCGGGTGCCTCACTCCGGCTCCATGTGCCAGAACCGGCATAATCATACTACTGTACTCAGCAATGCTGTAGTGTTCCTTGTTTTCGCAGTGTAGTCATAGAGAGTCTCGTAATTTCTGCTGTAGTCTTCCAGTAGCTGCTAGTAGTCTACCGCACCTCTCTTCATTGCAATCCTCCGACAGTATTGGTGTTGCGTTTCAGCTTATTGTGCAGGCTTTTTCGGTATAGCCAGGATGCAGGAAACTGTTGGGAGAGAAAAAAGATTCATCACATTAATATCATTCAGTACATTTTGTTAGGAAATAGTATGATACAGTGACAAACTTTAAGAGAAATAGTATAATAAACACGACTTACCTTCAGTTAGAGTGTCCATGTGGTAGAGTGTTTACTCCTACTTCGCACACACTTCGCTTGTCGTGTAGCCAAATAAGTGCCAGTTTGTTGCTACACTCAGAATATAGTAGCTTTTTTCGTGATCTTATACTATGTACAGTTACTCGCATAGCCTTCTCTCTGTTCAGAGCTCTGATGTAGTCCTGGAAGGTAATTTTTTTTGATCACACATTTCTGAATTCCTTTAGCCTTTTTGCATACATTCTCGCAGCACCTGTAGGCATACATCTTCGCCCGCAGTCCTACAAACTCAGTCATAGGCATACCGTTACATTCATCTTTGAATTTGCCCATAACATTTTTGTTTTTAGGTGAATAACATGGATGGTTGACAGGATAGGATGATGTATCGAATTCATCATGGAAGTCAGGATCGGTGAACATGTCTTGATAAAAGTCACCCATTCGAATCTCGTAGATGAAACTGTCGGTATCCATGTAGGCCAACTGTAAGTCATCACCCTTAGTGTTTTCACTGTATCCCACGAACATCATCTTTTCTGAATGGGGGTCCCATTTTTTCCTCTTCTCCTTGGGTACTTGTGCCATGGCTTCCCATCCAAACAATCTCAGGTGGCTCAGGTTCAACTTCCCTAAGTGCCAAGCTTCATACGGAGTTTGGCCTTGGAGAGCTCTGATGGGGCTTCTATTATTTAAGTAGACAGCTGTTGTGACTGTTTCAGCCCAGTAAGCCTTGGGAAGGTCAGAATCTTGTAAAAGGCACCTGGCCTTTTCTATTATCTTCCTATATCGACTGCTCTCCCACTCCATTTTGTTGGGGCGAGTATATGACAGTCCTTTGATGTATAATGCCTTTCTCATTTAGGTACTGAGACATTATCCAATTGACATATTCAGTTCCATTGTCTGACCGCAACGTTTTAACCCTTCTGCCAAGTTGAGTTTCCACAAGTGCACAGTATTCTTTGAACAAGTCAGGTACCTGGTCCTTGGACTTCAAAATGTACACACAAGTGTATCTGGAGTAGTCATCCACTAGGATGCTCCTTGTACCAGTATTCACTTCTTGTAAAGGGTTGTCGACTATGCTTCCCTAAAATGAATACTTCACAGGGATTTTCACTGCATTCAACACTCTCAACACCAATTGCCATGGACTTCAATAATGCCATATCTTTCCTATTTAAATGGCCTAATCGCCTGTGACACAAATTTTGTGGTAATGCAGTGGCATATACCCGGCGGCTGGTTGGTATATCGAGTTGGTAAACATCCCCATACTCTGTTGCTGTGGCAATAAGTTTATCCTTACTATTGTATATTTTTCCTCCACCACTGTCAAAGGTGACTTTGTTGCCCTTCTGCACTATTTTGCTTACAGAAAGGAGGTTGGTAGTTATGCTTGGTGCATAGAACACATCCTTAACCTCAACAACCTCATTTTTCCCAGACACTGAAACATTAATATTTACATTCCCCACTGATTCTGTTTTGATAGTGTCCCCATTTGCAGTGAAGATTTCCAGTTCACTTTTGTCGTAATCCTCAGGGTGTTCGTACTTGATGAGGTGCGTGGAGTCACGTGAGTCTCACTTAATGAGTTGGGAACAAACATGCCAGGAATGCACTAGAGTCCTCCGTCTTCTGTGTTTTCTCTCTCTACTTCCATCGGTTTTGAATATGCTTCTGCACTCAGCTGCGAAATGCCCAATCGTGTTGCAGTTAAAACACCTAGCCCCAGGAGGTCGTCGCCTTTCAGGTGGTTTGCTTGCATTTGAGTGACCTCTGTTGTCGCTATAGCTATTGGGGCGCAAATTGGGATGCGAGTTTTGTTGGCCACTGTAGAGTGCTGCATCCGTCGGCTTGCTTTCGGTGTCCTTTACCTCCTGAAGCAACTTTATTTTAATGGCATCTGCTGTTATCGGCATGCCCGAGTTTTCTTATGCCATTATCATCGGTTTGTACTCCTCAGGTAGGCCTGCTAACAAAAGAGTGCCAACCCATTCGTCCATGATGTCGAATTTAATGTCCCGAAGCCGTTGTGCCGTAGATATGATTTGGTTCACATAACCTTCAACTGTACCACACATATCTAGTCGGGTGAGAATTAGGTGCCGAAGTAGCCCTACCTTACAGATCAGTCCCGCGTCCTCGAACAAGGTTTGTTTAGTGGTCCAGGCTTCTTTCAACGTGTTGCATTTTTCAATATGGTGAATGATGTCCTTTTCGACGAGTAGCAATATCTTCGCAAGAGCCTTTCCGTCCTTACAGTTGTCATTCTCTTCTTTGATACCTTCATTCACGACGTCGCACTGGTCGTCTAGTTTCAGAAGTGCCTTCATGTAAAACTTCCAAGAACTGTAGTTCTCGCGCCCCTTCAGTTTTTCAACGAAGTTTAGTGTGCTCGCCGCCATGATTTTACGATGCCGCGGATGCGGAGAAGCATGCTGACTTATCTCGTAATGTTTGCGAAACGTGAGCGTCTATTTTAACGGTCTTATTTTGATTCGCGACGTCCTGGGCCCATAACCCATGTCGGTAGGAATTAATAATATTGCCAGATTACTTCATCGAATACCGCACATTTCTTTATTCTCTTTTGTCACAGGCGTACTAGTTGTGATCATTACATCATATACACAGAAGATGAAGATAGTTCCCAGGGAACAACTAAAAACTAAACATACAGCAGGCCATGCAACCTCAACACATGAAATGTAACCATGACATAATTAACTTTCCAACAATTAACTCATGAGGAGTGAAGAGGTGTAATTCTTCAGCATTGTTCAGATGTTGAGTGTTCTGAGTTGTACGTAGGATGACTGAATATAGTTGCTGCAAAGCCACTAAGCAATACATGCAAAAAACTGTTTCAGAACTTGCCATAGAAATAAACTAGAATGATCATATTTTAATGCTTTCTATAAGATTATTTAAAACATTACTGGCTAACTCGAGAAGGGGTTTGAGTGGGTTTTGCGGCAGCGAGTTGCTACTGTTCTCTTCTCCGAGAAATTACTTACCTGTTCATAAAATTTGTACTTCCACTAAAAGATCAAACATTCAAATTAACTATGTTCCTATTAGTTTGACAATTCAGCTGATTTACTAGAATCATTGTGTTTGTGCCCCTTAAAATGATTACAAATGGATTTTTCAGATTGCTGTACCTAGAAAAATAATAATCAGATTCAAAAGACAAGCAAATCAAATAGAAACACGCATTGGACTTACACCATTCTTCTCACACATAAAATGGCATGGTCTTGATTTAATATCCTGTACGAAAAAGAACACTACAGTAGATAAGCATTGCATGCCAGCAAAGTGGCATGTGCATAAAAGTGATACTGCATTTTATATGCCAATATGTGGGATGCTCAGCACCATGCCAAGTTTGTGCTTCACACACACATACACACAGCCTATCTAGGCAGCCACATTAATAAACTGGCTATAACACCATACCTTAATCCTAGTTGCTTTTCTTACTCCCACACGTATGACACAAAGATATACTACAGCACATAACTGATTTTTACTAGAACTGGTTTTACAAGAGCACCAATTTTACGATGCAATTCTCTTAAACTCTCAAAAAATTACAAATATTTAAGAAAAAAAGGGATGAATCCTAGCAAAGTTATAAGACATTGCATAAAATGGTTCAGTTAGCATCTAACATGCAGCTGTAAAATATACTAATTTTAGAGCTGTAGCTATTAAGAGTGGTATTCCAAAAAGTTTTTACAAGGGTTAAGGTGCAGATCAAGGCTAATCTGTCACTTGTCCATGGCTTAAACTAATAACGAATGCAGAATACGCTTAGTACTACAGGCTGCTACACACGTTACAACATATCTTACTGCTTGCTGGCCGAATATCATATTTAATAAAAAGAAAGAAAATAAAAATAGTTGAACCATACAGAAAATAAAACTTTGTCACAGCAAGAATACTAAGTAATAACTCAATAGCATTTTAAAAACCTAAATAGCCCAAAATAAACCAATTAGTGATTTTCAAAGCATTACAGTACAAATACATATTTTCCAGACACTATTACATAACAGATTCAATAGATAAGAAACTAAGACGTCGGACCACCAACTGTTTTATTCGGGTCTGAATCCAGGTTACTCCAAATTTTTATTTTTTTTTTAATATTATGTATCATAATAAGGTGAAAATGCAATTAATGTTTACTTCCATAAATATAGTTTCTAAGCATTAAAATAACTCAAAAATAAAAAAATAACTTGACATGAATAATGAACCATTGTTCATGAACAGACATTTTTACCCCTGTAAATTGAAGTCAGCCTCTAAGGAAACCACGTCTGGTATACGGAATTAAATTACTTGACTTTTTTTGTTCCTAGTGCTCAAATACTGAAATAATATTGGACGTACTAGCAATAAGCATCTTTTGTAAACCGGGCTAATTAGAAAATATGCAAATGCAACTGTTATATACTGTTGATTTAAACACATATTTATGAGATACAATATGTTTCACTTACATTCAAAAGTTTTGACAATTGTCATTTACAAATATTCCCATATTTTTTAATTTAATTTCAGAAACAAAATTTTCACTAGTAAAATCAAACAAATTCAGCATACATTTTTATGTGAAATACTCGTTGCAATTAATTTGCATTACATCATTATAAAAAAGTTTTAAAAATAATTAAATGTGTTCACAACATACTCACCTACGAAAAAAATTAATTAAAACTGTGACGGGATGTTTCCAAAACAACTAGTGTGCTATGAATACAGTATTTATGCTTTCAAGTTTGTAAAAACACCTCCATTCTCATGCCATTATACTTAAAAATTTAGTTACATACATATATAAATTACAGATTCGCAAACGTCTAATTGAAAAAGCTGTTTGTGTGACAGAAAATTTGCTCATTGGTCCAGTGCCTTGTGTATATAGGCGATAGGACATTTAATATGCGTGTCAATGTCACTCTTTAAGTAATATTTTTCTTCGGTCCTTTGTCGAGAGGTAAATCTCAAAGTTAAGCGACATTTAAAAAATTACAGTTTTATTTTTAAATTAATCACAGCTATACACTAATCTATGAATATGTTTTCATAAACAGTAAACCCTCGATCTAACGACACTGCACTGTGCCAGGTAATTATGTCGTTCGATCGCCAATGATGTTAGTGCCAAAGTAATTAATTCTGACCTCCTCCCCACAATTTTTTTTAAATACAAAGTGTTTTTTTTTTTAAGTTAACATAGAACAACTACAGACTTAAAAAAAAAACATTTTTTATTGAAATTACACTAGACACACAATCTTATGAACCCTGGATTTTATGAAGGTAGCAATTTTATGAATATACTCTTAAGGAAACCTGCAAAAAAAAAAACATAAAATTTGTCCACAAAATTTAATTACTTTGGGGGGAAAATCTAAATAATTGGTAGGCTCAACAATTTAAAATGTTATTTAGAGTACACAGGAGGCCATATGTAGGAGTTTTAACATCACTGTCCTAATTATTGCTGTAACTAAAAAAACCTTGTTAAAGCTATTTTTAAAAATGTGGTGACGCACGTCGGAGCATAACGTTCAGCCTGCGAGCACCAGTACGTCACACAGTTTGTCTACCCCTTTCCTACTGCTTACTCTTCGTAGATAACAAGGTCGTGACAGCTAGAGTTACATGCAGGTCTCACTGCAAGGACCAGCAGCCCCCTCCCCCCGGCCCCTTCTCCAGCAAGTCTGGCTAACTCATGGTTAAGATAGCAAACTTGGGTATACACTCCCTACATTGACGTGTGGCTGTGGAATAAGGTGGGAAACAAAACAGCTGCTGCCTTATATCTTCTGAAACCTCAGCATCGGAAACAACTTGCAACACGTTTTTCGGAAACTGTCAATACCCTCACTCCCTTAGCTAAAAAATACCCAGTAGACATCCAGTGCGTGTGCATGCATGCATGCATGTGTGTGTGTGCATGTGCGTGTCAGAGAGAGAGAGAGATAGAGAGTGCCAAGCTAAGTGAAGGCAAGACAAAAAAAAGAGGGGGAAAGCGTTATCAAACTACCCATAAACCGGAGAGTCTGGAAATAAACATGACTTGGCAACTGTTAAAAATTGCTTAAGTGACTCAGTTTGGGCTCATTGACTTAATTTTTGTATTAACTCGACCCACATGTTGCAGTGTACGCATAATATCTGACATGTCATTGTTAAAAGGGCACAAGTACCGAACACAGTACAGCACAATGGTTGCCTTCAAAATTCATTTGATTTCAAGACCATGAGACCTGATTAAACAATTTGATTAATTTTTTTTGGTGTTGCAAAGGAAAATACTCCAACCTCACTGCCTCCAAAAAAATTGTTGTGTGCATCATTGATTTTGGTTTCTTTAGACAGGAGTCTTGTAAACCTTTTTATGTTTATTTTTCCACAAAATGATACGAACTTAAGGACTATATGACTGCGAGAAGGCAATCTGTGCTTTGTGTTCTATACAGAGAGGAGGGAGCATGGAGAAGTGTAGGGGAGGGGGAGAAGATAAGGCAGTGTTAGTAATTACATCTCACATGTAACGGTGTTGCGCAGGAGGCCCAAATCACCTGGTGCATGTTTCAACTATGCAGATTCCAGCCAAAGTTTTTAACATTTTTCACAGTTTTTTTGTTTCACAGCTGCATATCACTAATTCATGATAACTAGAGTCTGCTATTGTTTAAAGCACACAAAATTATTTTTAAATAATGTTTTACTGCGATCTATTGCACTTTGCATAGCTTTGATCATTTTTCAAAATACAGTATTTATTTTTCCAGGGTTCCTGGAAATTATGTCGTTAGATCCGATGTCGTTAGAATGGGGGTTTACTGTATTGAGAAGGTACAAACTTAACCAACAAGACTACTTTCCACAATGTGGGTGCAAATAAACCAAAGAAATTCACATTGATCATGTAGATATAAACACACGAAAATATATCTTTGTTTGTTCATGTGATTCTATCTTCTAACATTGTGAACCTACAACTATTGGAACAAATTAAACTAAAGTTTGAACAATAAAGGTCTTAAAATTAAATTTTCTTAGAACCTATCCAGTTGTTATAAAAACATAATGTATTCATGACGCGAAATATTGGAAATTAGAGCTCATTAATTATTATAAACAATAAATCATCACAATTCCCTTCTTAATTATGCGAGACAGAGTTTTTTATTTTAACTTGGCAATAGCTTATGAAAAATATGTCGAAAATATGTTATCAAATTTTTCTGTGAAACAAATTATAGTGATAGTATCGTATTTGCTGGCAAATAAGACAACAATTTTTACATATTTTTTGCTTTGAAAAATTGCTACTGATCTTATATGAAGGTATGAAAATTTTTGGTAACCTAGAAATCGTTTGAAAGTTAAGCTGTAAACTGTGGAGTTGTATGATGTTACAAGGATTGCGTTTTCCATCACAAATCAAAACAAGAGGCCTTTTTTTTTTTTATAAAATTTAATGTATGAAATTTTGATGAGCATTATACATTTATTTGCTTTGGAGTGAAGTGTGTGTCGTTTGGCTATCAATACAACTGGAGTATGTGCCTAGATCCTTTGTCTTGCCAGCGTGCAACTCTCGGGTGGAGAAAACGAGGCTCTAGGTACAGCGTGACTAGATGTTTGTCTCGCCAGCACATTACTTTCAGGCACAGATAACGAGGCTCTAGGTACAGCGTGCCTAGATATTTGTCTCGCCAGCACATTACTCTTTACTCTTGGGCGGAGAAAACGAGGATCTAGGTACCGTACCACACGTTCTTTGTGTCTAGTGCTTGGCTGGCAGGCGACAACAGTGCACAGGAATGCGCAAGCAGCTGCTGCAGAAACCCAGCATTTCCATGTAGTGTGCGGCGAGCCTCAGTCTGGTGTTGCCAAGTAGCGCACAGCTGCCAGCAACTTATGGTGTTGCCGGCCACATGTTACCGCCGCTGTGCATTTCCTTGGCTTTTGGGTGCTCAAAGGGCAGTACTAACGAATGTTATTAGTTTGTGCGTTCCTTATGATGATTCTATACCGGTAATAAATGCATCAAAAATATTTCAACCAAATATTTACATTTTTGGCGAAGGAAAAAAATATTTTGTCGGCCGGAAATTTTAAAAGTTATAATTTACTTTATTTTACAGATTTTGTACCTTAACACATTGAAGTCTATGCTCGAGCTAAACTCGAGCACAGTTTTTTGTCTACTGGCCTATGCTCGAGCACAGCTCAAGCACTGTTTTTCACTGCCGACAATGTGTTTGCTCGAGCGGAGAACGAGCGTACGTTAAGGGGGATTATTCCCTAAATAAATAATGTTAAAATGAACTTGAAATTATGTATTTTGTAGTAGACATAAATTAGAAGTATTGGAGAAACATATTTTTTTTTAGAAAAAAATTTTTAATATATGTTTTGACACTTTAAACGAACTTTGCATACTAATTTTGCAGCCATTACAGCAAGAATCAGAATAAAAATTTTTACTAATTACTGCATTCACTTGCTAGATTAAAGTACGAGAAATTGCGTGTCACATTCGGTTTTTAAAAACAGTTGTTTGAAACAGTTTACTAATGCA
>PNEQ01125105.1:0-27610 GCA_003012365.1 Medauroidea extradentata
AGTGCACACCGAGCCAACAGCTCGTCTTTGCTAACAACTTTATCGAACATGCATAAAACAAATACAAACTAATGGGGCTGTAAACAAAAAATGTAGAACACAGCTAAAACAAAATAAAATAAATTATGCAGCAAAGGGTTACAAAGAAATAACAGTTGAAGTAAGTTAAAATTGCAAAAAGTAATGTTGACAACAAATTGTCGACACTGGGACACGAACCTCGGACCGCAAGTTTACAAGGTTCTGTCGCAGACACTGAGCCACAGAGACAGGTTGGATCGAAGGAACTCCTTTGAATACTCGTTCGTACGCACCTGAGGCGGACACACCGGATGTGACGTCATGGAAACTTGAAGGCGAATTTTCGGGCCTTTCCCATCCGTTTGGGCCCTACATGTCCTATGTCGAATCACTTGTCTCGGAGTCCCCAGTGTCACTGCAGGGAGCTTTAAACAGTTATCATTCTCATCCTGTATAATCACCCCTTATTGAGATGAGGTGCTCCGGGGAGTGTACCCCTAAAGTAACCATCGATGCCCTTGAAGTGTGGGCCGTTGCTCGTCTTGTTGCAATCAAATGTCCCCTAAGTCTAATTCATCGAGCCGTCCGAAAATACGCCTCGGCGGCAAACGCACGCTCCTCGCTGTTCCAGCGCATGGTGGCGACTTATCGCGTCGTGGAACAAAACTTTACACCCACATCTCTCGAATGAGATCATTCCCGCCCCGCTACGACATATACGGACTGAATGGCGCACATTTCAAAAAATGAAGTTATGTTTCCCCACCCTGTAGAGCCTGTCCAGGAACCTGACAAGTAAATAGCAACCTGCGATTTGCTGAGAAAACAGGTAAACCTAGGAAACATCTCCATATCTTTCAGTCTATTAATCTACCTTTGTACGATTGCACCATCCCATCAATATTTCTGTACATCTAATCGTACATCTCACCAAATATCTACACATATGTCGATATATCCGTCTTACTTTCCATGTTTACATTAAATATGTATATTTATTTATCGGTCTATATATACATATATCGGTTTATATTTGCTCTAAATGTAAAAAAAAATTTGTTATTCATGTGAGTATAGAATTGTATTTTAAATGTTAACAATTTTTGGGTTTAATCAAACGTATAATGAATAACATTCAGTTGAAAAAGTAGAACTCTCGTACATATTTTTCAGCTTATTACTCTGTTCGGTATATTATACTAACATAACATATTCCATTCCTTTTTAACATAGTAGACGCTTTAGAATTTCCGATGATAAAACTGAAACGTTAAAAACGTTTACGTACATCGAAAAATACAAAGTAGGCATAATTATATAATAATTTACCCTTGCGTTATCATATAGCATGGTGGATATACAACGATAATGAATAGTTAATTCAAAGTTGGATAACATTTCTTTCTAAAAGGCTAGTAGCAAGGCAATACATTAAAGAACTGAATAAAGTATTAACAAAACACATAAAACTGACGTAATCATAGTACGTACTACTTTCACACCGAGTTAGATGAAATACTGATTAATGGTTCATTTACATATCTTATGTGATAAAGAAATTATACATATTTGCCACTGTGTATCTAATAACACAGCATCAACAAAATATGTAAGCCATGTCTCTACTAAATATTACATGTGTACCGAGTTTGATGCAATGCTCAAAAATGGTTATTCATATATCTCCTGTGATCTAAAATGTATAAATTGTTACAACTTCCGTAATGTAAACACAGCACAAACTTTAAAAATTTCAGTAAAATTTCTAAGTACTATATGAGTACCGAGTTAATTTTAATTTTGAAAAACGGTTCCTTAGCAATCGCCTGTGTTTATAATATGTACGAATGGCCAACATTTATAAAATAACAAGCATTAACAAAAAATGTAAGCCATCAACTTGCAAATTATTATACGTGTACCAAGTATGAAGTACTCAAGAAAATTAGTTCCTTAGGTAACTCATGTGAACAAATTGTTTAAACAGCCTCAATTTCGAAAATACAAACATGGTATGAACAAAAAATTTAAAAATCAAGTCAATAAGTACTGTAAAAGTGCCAGTTCTGATGAAGTTTTGAAAAATTATTCTCGTGATATTTCGTGGGTTACGTATGTAAATGTTGAAATTCTCGCAAGTTTGAAAACATGAACAGGAAAGGAACAAAGTATGCAAAAATCGAGTCAAATTAGTAATAAATATATGTGTAACAAGTTTGTTTAAATTCGATTAAAATATTCGTAAGCTATATTGTATAGTGATAAAGTTGTAAACATGACTGCCGCTGATGTATTATATATACACACACATGTGCGCACGGCTACAGGGATTGTAATTTATATCAGTATCATGTGTAATTTATGGGCGTACTGAACCCCTTTATTGTTCCTAATACATAGCTTCGCTAATATTCTTTTTCCCAGAATGCATGTCTATAAAAAAGTTTATTTCATAAAAAATATGACACATAATTTCAAATGTAGAACAAGACTTCGAACAATGTGTAATTATTTTAGACACTGAGCTACTGAACATTTAAGAAAATAATTAACTTACTTTATTTAAGGCTTTATTTTCTCTCTCAAGCGAATCCCAGTTTTCATTGTTCTTGTGAAGTTCGTCTTTGACTTGCAGTATCTACGACAAACAAATGTTCGGTTCGCTTAAGTTTGTTTCTCAGCTTAAAAAATTTAACATTGGTGAACCATTTTGTCTTAAGGTAAACCATTAATTCATGACTGATGTAAATTCGGGTATTTAAATCTAATTTTAACTGTCAAGTCAGCCCACAGTATCAAAAAATACCTATTTAAAAATAAAATTTTATATTTTTTGTTTATAACAATAACATTACGCTTATAATTAAAACAAAGGCTAACACATTCTGTGAAACATAACGCGAAAATAATTACACTAAATTGGACAAGTAACTAATAAATATGTGTTTTGTTATAAAGTATCACGATCTTGAGGTGATTTCATTAAGCATATAGAAGCATAATTTGATATGCCAAACATAGCTACAAAATATATTTCAGAAAATAATTTGTCTTCTGTTTTTGAGGTTCCAATAAACCTGTAACCAGAGCATTTCTTGTTAAGTTGCTGGCCTTGAGAATATTATCGCCTTATGCATTACTTCTCAAAATTTGCTTATTCTGAGTTTAAAGTTGTTACTAAACAACATTCGGTTCTAAACAACTGTTTTGTATTCTAAGCTTAAAATGGATGTCTTTCGTCGTTACGAGTCGGCAAAAATCTGTGAGAACTTAGGAACAGCTCGGGTGTAATTGGAAGGACATAAATTCGTCGGTAACACGCAATGGCAGGTATTTGGCGAACATTGTAAATATATCTAATCTACATTTCAATGGAAAGTAAATTACATTTTTATCTCTACGACATAGTTTAACTAAATGGAAATCATAATACCTACAACTATCTTTCTTATTAGCCTACTTGTATGACAAGTCTTTTCAAAGACATTCTATCAACCTCAGAAAAATTGTGAACGAAACAAACCTTCAACAAATACACGTAACAAAACATGAAAGAGCTAAACATTGGAAATAAATCACATTTAAAATGTTCAGCTATCAGCATAATCATTGTCAGTTAGTACAAGTTTAGGAGTTTAAGAAAAGTAAATGTTCTCTGTTAGCGTAGCTTAGAAGCCAAACCCCAGCTCAGTTAGTGAAACACCTAACTTTGGTGCGAAAGATTCTGGGTACAATTCCCATGCCCGGCTGGGAGTAATTTTTTGTTCGCACAAACTAGTTCCAAACATATTTATAATACAATTGTCTCACAACTTAACTCGGGGTTACTAAAATAAGTCATCTTAAAGGATGAGTGAGAGGGGGGAGGAGGGGGGATATATGTCGCAGTGGTTACAAACAAGTTTTTGAAAAACAAAGTCAGTTACGACAGGCGTATAGTAATGAATACGTGTAATTCGAAATTCGTGGTTCAAATCTGTCAGGCCGTGTTTTATTTTTTTTATTATCATGTATTACTTCTCCGGATAATTTATTTCGTTGCTGCAAACTACCTACATTACTCGCGTCGCTATAACATTGCATATTTATAATAGTTATTCTGGTTAGAGAGATTGTGCTCGCATTTACATATGAATAGAGAATATTGTTATTACTTGTACATACCCATAGTCAGATAACAATTCGCCCAGATGCTCAAGTAACTGCACAGTAATTTTCCACAGTTAAAACTGTCCATTAAAAATTGAACATTACCCATCTGTTGTAAATAAATATTATAGCATAAGCGTTTAGCACTCATGCAAACCAATAAAAAAACAGCTACAACATTGGGAAGCATTTCATGTAACTAATTGTTTAATATGAGTATTTCAAAATATTTGTTACTAGAAATCTACCCCATTCTATCGATTGAACTATACAAGTTATCACAAAAAATTATGTAACAAAAATCTTAATTAAATAAACCATTTATAACAATAGCACAAATCACGTACGTCTACAAAACGTAATAAAAACACCATTCAAAAATGTAATTTTTCGACAGAGATTGAAACCATAAAACTATGAACGTCGCAGCTTGCACGACGTGATACATCACTTGGCGTAAGTTGTGCAGACGATTACGAACAAAATAATTATACTTAGTGTTGGTAGCACGTATTACTGTCCGTTCAGTTGCTTCATACCGACTATTGCTTCGTAACCGCGAAGCTTATAATAAGCCACCTCGGGTGTTGCATTTTGTGATACACTTACCATGTCTGAGAGAGAGGTAAGTGCGTCACTGTTCTGTGTCTGCAAGCGTACACCATCTTGTGTTGTATCCCCAAGGCACTGCAGTGCCTGGCTGACTTCACTCATGACGGCTAACATCGCTGCCTCTCTGTGGTACAGCTGTAGACAGAGAAGTTGGGCTCACAGATCTCCGCCTAGCGTTATAGTCACGTCTGCAGCCAGTGTTATAAAAATGTCAACAAGTAATTGTTATATTTGTCATATATCGGGGTTTTCTCTAAATATATTGAGGTACGAGGTTAAAAGAATGCTAAGTAATAATAAACCAAAGAAAATATTTCGTTTCAATTTAAATTTAAAATTTTGGACGTAAGCAACATGTAATTCAGCATATGTCTGCATATGTTTCACAAATATAAGAATATTTCCCTAGTATCAACAATAACGATTGCTGTGAGAATAATGAACATGTTTATGCTCTGATTTCTTAACGATAATATGTGTTACATGAAGGGGAAAAACATTTTCATTACTTTAAATATTGACGACGGTTTTTTGTAGTAAAAACAGTTTTGAAGTCCGAGAAGCTCAGGACAACATGGAAACGTAAATGAAATTACGAAATATACAATGCAATCAGCATTGGAATGTTCAGATGTTTCGGTTGTCAATTTGATTCAATAACATAATTCGTTAATCAAATAAACACTGTAATTTTAATTCTACAATAAATACCAAAATCACATTTTTTCATGTTGTTCTAAACCAAATATTATTAAAAATGTTTATAATATAATTACTTTAACCGTACGTTTTGCACGATTTAGTTTTCCAGATAGTCTGCTTCATAAAAGTCTAAGATAATTTACTAAGCACAAGAATAATTCTACTACTTTCTTTATCGCAAGTGTATTGTAGTTCCACCTGAGCCGTACACTTCCTTACACTCTTAATGTTCTAGTGAGAACAACTTATTCTGGAGAGAGATGGAAGGAAAGAGGTTCTTGAAGAATGAGGTGATACGCAAAAACAAGATCTAAGTCTGAATGAAATAAGGAACAACTGTTGACATTCTTACAATCACTGACTTGCATTAACGGTGACGATTAATCGTACTGCATAGTACTGGCACTAGGTTGATATAATTAAAGTATCATTGCCTCCAGAACGTCACAAATGCTACAAACCTTGATGTAAGAAACAATTACTTCTGAACACTGACTGAAGTTGCGTACCATTCACAAACATTTTAGTACAATATTTTTAAAAATGTATGATATTTATAAAATTAATTAGATAATTTTGAAAACTTCAACAAAACTACAATACGAATATATACGAATGAAAAGCATAAACTGATAAAAGACAATATTTGTGTTTATATGTAAGGTAGGTTACAGAAACATTATAACAGAAAAAAATTATCCACAAGTCTATTATGCAGCAATAAAATAATTACATCAGCAATACAAGTATCTCACGAAACAATCCCAGTAAACAAATATGCTATCAGTTCTTTGGCATGCAGTGTGCTGCATCAATTTGGTGCAATATTTTAATAACTGACTACGTCCCTTACACAAAATCAAATTTTTGTACAGTTTAACTTCCGTAATTATAGCGATAGTGCACAGCAAGGAATGATACACTAAATCCGAGATAGTTTAAGAAAATATATTGTCTGGTAACAACTGTATCACAGCAGTTGTTAGATAAAATTTAAGGGCTACTTACCGAGTCCTTATCTTCTCCATAGAATCCTTCTGTAGCAGGAAATATCAGAAGAGCCAGAGAAAACACGCTAATGAAGTAGGAGGCCATGTCAGTACAGCTACTGTAAATAATAACTCTCTCACAATGACACACTTCTGTACACACACACTATTACGATACACGTAAGTGTAGCACGCTGTTCTTCGTTGAGAATACTGTTCCATAGATATTTGTACAAAATATCAAACGAATGAACTAAATAATGTGCAATTATATTAATTACAAATAAATATTACCGTTTAGATATTACATTACGTTTAAGAAATTGCACAACAGTCGAATATTTATTTCGTCTAAACATAACTTAGTTAATATCAAAACTTAATATATTGTTACAAGTTTGAGCACAAATTTTCATGTGGGCAATTCCCATGAGTTCTTTTGGGATAGAGGTCTTATAATTATAAATAAAACAGTTAAATTAAGTACTGAATTTAATAGCTCACAAAGCTACAAAATACACAAAACAGTAATCAACTATAACTCGCACAACACAATTAGTTATGCACACAATTACTCCTGTGTCACAGACACATTAATTAAGTTTGACAATTAAAGCACAAAAAATGTCTACCATCAATTAATTAAACACTACAAATCACAATAAAATTCAGTCATATATCCAATCAACAGTCTCTCAAATAGTGACAGAGTACAACCTTAATAGTCCGCAGTGGTGATGAATCGCCGTGTGCTGCGCAGCACCCCGAGTGCACCGCTGTCTTCACTCTTGAGGTCTTCGGTTCGACTCACGTCACGTACCTCCTCCTTCGCCCGTCAGTCCACCGCAGCAGTCCTCTTGGTTCGTCCAACACTGCTCCGAAGGTAGCCGCCTGCCGACTCACAGTAGACTCTGACGTCACCAAGATGTCTTCACCAGTCTATCTCCACAGGCATAGCACCTTCCTCTAGCACGGCCAATATCGAACTCTTCCAAATATGCCGATTCGGGGCTTTTACACTCCTGCCAAACTCCAGGGGTTCCCCGAATTACATGGGTCTAAAAATACTCATTTAATCATGTTTCGGACATGACTTGAGTCACGTAAGCCACCCTCTTAGGGTTAAGACGCAGTTGGGACAAGTATCTATGACGTAGCTTCGGCGTGACTTCCATCACGTAGCCGCCCGGTCTATGATTCAGGGGCCAGTCCACAGAGTGTTACGAAACAGCCACCGACCACCAGCCTCCAGGTACATAGAACGCAACAATATTATAAATCAGAGAAGTTAAAGAAACTGAACACTGTTGTGACAAATAAATTAATGTTTTTTTTTCTTTAGAAAATCTGCAATGTTAGTAGTTTTTAAACGCATTACATGTCGTGGATCTTTTCAGAGGTTTCGCTACAATTTAATATCAGTCAGAGTGGTGATACATATCATTCTCATATACACGTGTATATGGTTAATGTTAAATTTTACTTTATTAAGGTAAAAAATATAAATTAAAATCTATGAATTTTCCAAGCGAATAAAAAATTAACTATTTGTGCCACTATTAAATATTATTTAAATAAATTATGAAAGAGTATTTCGCCATACATTCAGCCAAGATTAATTTCAACCCCTAAATGTTTTCGGACGAAACTGCAAAACGAAAACCATTTTGATAACACGTTTTTAAAATTAGTAATTTGTTATTTAACTTAAAATTAAAATTAAAAAAATAATAATTTTTGTTAGATTAATTGTAAACCGACATCTATTACGGAAGTATAAATTTTTGAAGTAATGTGTATTTTTTGGAGTTAAGGCGAATCACATGATTCTTTTAGAAGGCGAAAACAGTATTCACAAAAAAATAATTTAAAAAAATAAAAAAAAAACTTGAATGTAAATAACCAACATTATCTCATTCTTGAAATATGATTTAAACATTATCAAGTAGTTAAGTGCTTTATTCATAAGCACACGTACGCCAAACAAATAAATAAGCACACAAAACTGAACCACTTTCCTGCCTATTTTCACTCTGTTCCCAATCCCAGGGACGGTTCTGGGTTTTCCATCGCCCGGGGCAAGAATTGCTCCCCCACTCCTTTCCCACCCCCTTATTCAATCAGTCCATTCAATCCAACAGTAATAAATATATCTTGCATACGTTGTTTTGCGCTCGCGTAAATAACAGCATAAAATTTTAGTAGAAATACATAAAACCTGTACTTACTAGCTACCATTAGCAGTGTGTATTCTAATTATAAATACTGTATTTGTAACAACAGTATATGGCGTTCAAGGTTAATAAAAATACAAAACTAATAAGTCTAAATATTGGTAGATATTGAATATTTTTTACACTCATTTACATTTCAACCACACGTAAAAATTTTCGGAACCAGCAGCACTCCCTCCCCGGGCAGTCTGCCCTCCCCCCTTCCCTAGATCCGCCTCTACCCAGTCCCAGTAAATCGCGTCCTTATATTATGTGATTCTACGAACAGTTATTGATTAGCAAATTTATATCATCATTTATACGTCTTTTATAGGGAGGATACAGTTGGTAACTCATTATTTCATTTGAGTGTACTGATTTAGGTTAGTAATGAAATGGAAACAATTACTTTATTTGTATTACATGTTTAAATTTTAGATAACTTCAAATACAAATGAAAAAGAAATATTTTACTTTCAACGGCTTTGGTTTCAGCGGCTTAACAATTACATCAGCACTCATCTAACCAGTTCACTAGTTGTTTATGCTCCTAGGCAGTATTATAGCTTAGGGTTCACCGGAGTAGTAAGGTTTAGAAGAAAATACAACTCTGTAGTCGAGTCAACAAAAGTTCCTTAGTGATTTATTCGTGTAGGCTGCTTGCGGTCAATTCACGCATGTTAGTAAGACTGCCAGAACCACAGTGCAGTTACACAGGGTCTGCTTTGTGCACTATCTGTGTGAGATACTAGACCTTACAGCTATCAATGTACCCACACTACTATTATCGTACTAGCAGCTGCCTCACCTGGTGAAGATAGGTGTAAGTGGTATTAACAGACGTCACACACAGCAGCAATCAGTGTTTCCTGACAAGAAGCTTATTGTACAATATAAGACTGAAGAGAAACACCAACGCTATAAGAACACTGGAAACATGCCAGTGTGCTGACCTTATGTAAGGTCACAGAAGTCATCAGTGTGCACTTTGTGCAGGCGAGCTGATAACAGAGACCTCGTGATACAACGACGCAAGGGTTTCTGTTAGTCTTTGTTGATCCATCTTAACTACTCTTTTTTCAGATTAATTCATACAAAATATTCAACGTATTATCACAGTTATGAAATCATTCAAACAAAATTTTATATTTTTAAAAGTTAACATTTACGTTTATTATTCAGAATTTGTATTATTTTAGGTTCTACATTTCAGAACATATCACTATTGAGATATGTCACATAGCGGAAACTGTAAGACTTATTTAAACAAGTCTTTATAGTTAGACACATAATCTCCGAAGCATTACATTTAGAGTTAAATAATTTTAAAGACCCGTAGTTTCCCAAAATAACGCAAAATTAATTGAGTTCGCTGTCATATTTTGAAAACTTTTAAACGATTCCAGCAAACATTAACATGTAGGCAACGTGAATAGGGTCTTTTTAAAACATAAATTGTGACTTTAAGGTCAAAAAGAGACATTTTCAAAATTACTGCCATACAAATGTACGAAATTGATTTGTAATACTTACCACACTGTTCCACCCATTTCAACAAAAATAACTGGTGTGCAGAAGCCCTAATTTTATATTCAGGCAATGTAATAGAACGTGTTCATCGGGAAACCGGCGTAATGACTAACTTTTTAGACATTACACCATTAGGCATTACGCTGTTAAGCTCTAAGCCGTCAGACTTTGCGCCGTTAAGCATTTCGCCATTAGGCATTGCGCCGTTAGGCACTAAGCCATTAGACACTACGCCGTTAGGCACTACGTCATTAGGCATTATTATTAAACATAATAAAATTTTACACATAAATTATAGCTTGATTTAAATTATTGCATACTAAAAGTATACCGTTATTTAATTACAATGTGAGCTAGATCGGATATACACTTAAAAAAGCTGGTGCAAGACGGCAGCAAACAGCAATAAAATGTTGAGAAAAGGACATGGCGACAGTATAGTGAAACCCGTGAATAGTGCCAGCAGGAGTCTCATGTTGTCGCCGTAACAGAAGTAGAGAAAACTGTACCAGTATAAGTCGCATGATGTCACCACGTTGATTCCACTGTTACAACGTCGAACTTCTAGGTCACACGTCAGAAAAAAAGCCAACTGAATGCTGGCCTGGCCGGGACAAAAAATATTAATAGTAAAAAGCATTTTGTTATATAAGCTTTTATTTCAACGATCTAAACAGAAGAAAATAAACTTTAAAAGAAATAAAATCCATCAATTTATTACATAACACAATTTATATTATGTAAAAGCTAGTCGCGAGATTTACATATTTTATATAAAAAACACCTTTTTCTTAAACATTTTATGACAAGATCACGTTACATATTGTATTCTTGTGTACCTACACAGGTAAATCTCGCAAAAAGCTTTTATATCATATAAGTTGTGCAATGTTGATATTAGTTAAGACACGACCCCGCTAGGTCTTACCGTTTAACCGAGCAGTAGTACACCATCTCCTCGAAGAACTGAACGCGGACGACATTTTGTTCGTATTCGTCTCAGCAAACCCTTTCATTTGATACCCATATCATGGGAGTGCATAACAAATTACTAGTCTGCCATACAGGATTTACAATGACGTCACTTAGCTAACCACGCATTTTCATCCAAACTAAACGTGTATGCAAAATTTCAGCTATATCAGTTGATGATGACTGCTTTAAAATTAAGTTGCAAGATTTAACCAGAACAAACACACAAACATTGTAACATAAATACAAGCTTGTAAAGAAAGGGGGAGACTGGCAATACTATAGAGCGTATCACACTTAAATTGCAGTACAGGGTTATAAGGATATTCACTCTCTCTTTCCAATGCACGATAACTGCCGTTAGCACCGTCCTTGTTTCGGCGCGCGCTGTTGCCAAAAATCCAAAAATTTTCACATTATAACTTTGATCTTAAAATTTTTGAATTATTGTATAGCAATGAAACGCGCATCTTGTGATATATTTGGTTCATAATTTACATAATTTTAAGGGAATGAAAGAACTGAAAAACAAGTATTTTGAACGTGGTAGGTACTGTTTTCGCGCATTCTTAAATCTATCACATCAGAACTTACGAATCAAAAGCAAAATCGTATCCAGATTTTTATGGTGTGTAAATTCGTATGTCTGGACACCAACAAAGAAATCTTAAGGCTAAATTTTTTTGTACAGAATTTTTTATAACGTTATGTTTGTTTTCTAACAAACTGAAACATCAAAAAGTTGGTCAGTGAGAAACTTTTTTGTTATTGAAGTTAGATGGTGGAAGAAAGCGAGGAAGTTGTTCGTAATGAGGCTAAATCTTTTTTTTTTTAAAGCAACCCCACCACAATAGCTTCAGCCGTTTTCTTGTTTGTAACTGTGAAACGTGTGGTGTATTATTGTCAGGTGCTCACCACGGGTTCGCCCTACACCTGAGTGTCCCTCGAAGTGTTGGCTGAAGAGAACTAACGTTCCGTTATCTTTGCTGACTATGAGGTTTTGTCTGGTAAGGTTAGTAAATAAGATACAAGCTTCCTTTAGTCAGCAGTTTACTTCGTTCCGTAATCTAAACTGATTCATGAGTGAAACTACATGTTCTATGGTAAAGCGATTCCTTGTGCATGGTGACTGATATAGAAGCAACAATTTTGTGTGTTATTATTAGTTAACACTTATTTGTATGCAGTCCAAAACAATGAATGACAATATATGTATGTTATTAGAAAGGGAGCGAAATACTGTGTTCATCTTATTCCAATATTTATCATGTAGGAACGCATTAAGGGAATTGGACCCGTAAAATTTATTTTTTTTATATTTGTGACAAACACTGTTCAACTTTTGCACATCACATAACACGTCATTTCCCCAAACAAAAACAAAAAAAAATAGGCCCCATAGTTTTTGCATAATCACTCATGAAAGTCACAAAATGGCAATTGCGGTGTAGCCAAAATCAATAAAAGTAATTAACAGATAAATTCAAAATTACAGTAACTGATAGTCAGTGTATCAATGCATTTTATGACGTAGTTGACAAAAGTTAGTTTAGAAAATTTCAATAGTAGCCAAAAGTTAAAGTTATGCAAAAATTTACTCATTTTCGTCATTTTTTTTAAATACAAACATTTATCGCTTTGTGTTCACAAAAGTGTCTTGAAGTAGCTCACATCATTAAGAATTAATATGAATTATCTTGTTTCTGCAAGTTAATTATTTTTTATTATTTTGGCTACACCGCAACTGCCATTTTGCGATTTTGATAGGTGATTATGCTAAAACTATGGGAACTAATTTTTTTTATTTGGGGAAATGACATGTTATCTTATGTGTAAAAGTTGAACAGTGTTTGGCACAAATATAAAATTTTTGATTTTTACGGGTCCAACGTCTTTAAGTTATCTTTAGAAGAAACGGGATGTTCCGAACCAAACAATTAACGTAAATAGGAAGAAACAGTAGCAGCACAGTACATCAAACTACACAAAATTGAAACCATAAAGGAAAGACAAACAATTATAGTTCCCATAAACAAGTTTATGGCCACGATCCTTCAATTCTACTACTTGTATGAAAATATTATTTTCAAGTCCTAAATTAGAGCAAATATAAAAATTAAACTATCACCCAGTTTGTTTACGAGGTTTTACTATGTCGTATAGTTTTTTCCATGAAAGAAAATTACCTTATTTTGGTATTTGACTGACGAAAATTCTTTTAATATTGTAATTACCTTTAACTTTATGATTAAGCATTGAAAAACTATATAATACATAGTAAAACAAACTTAAAAAATAATGGAAAAAGAGATTGTTTGATATATTCTCTCTCATAGGCTTAAAAGAAAATTATCAAAGAAGTAATGAGAATGAGCGATACTGCCTAAGTTGACATCACAGCAGAACATTAATTTACACTCTTTTGTTGATAACATTCTACTCTCCCACTTTAAGTGTATTAGAATTTATTGATTGGTGGACATAAGCCATTGCTCATGTATTGCTGATCCAAATTGTTTTGAATGACTTAGCAGACAATAATTGACAAAATAACGGACGTATTTTTCAGATCCCACACGACATTGATTTTAAATGATCAGTTTAATAATCTTTAACACTACCCCAACCACATTTTTGTCTTCAGACAAACGCTACTAAAAAGGAAGAAATCTTCCGTTTTGTCAGTAGTAGCTGTAATGATTCAAATGTGTGTGATTATAATAATTTATTTATGAAGTGCCCGTTGCAGTTCATGTACGGTAGTGAATTAATATCAACAAAGTGTGTGAATTGTTTCTTACTTTAAAGAAATATAAAATGTTATTAATATCGTATTTTGAAGCATAATCTTATACAAATTGTAATATAAATTAGAACATTTAAAAATATATTTTAAATCTTAAACTCTTTCTTATATAGATAGGGTATACGTCCTTATCGTTGTGCCAACATCTAACTGTACCTTTAAAATGTAAATGATTACGAGTAATGATAGGATTATTTAAAATATTTAACATACAGATAATTACTGTCAGTGCAATGGGTGTAATCAGGGACACACGGTTTTCGGGAAAAAATTCTTCCACAGCTGTGTTTAAATACCTTAGGTGCTCGCCTGTCTCTGTTTGTAACTCTCAGCATCTTGGAGTTCTACTTGCTAACCTCAGACGTGTTGTGTCGCAATAACCTTGTTCTAAATCACAAAAATACGCTGCCAATAACCTGGAAGCACCTCTGCAGGCGTGCACATAAGACATTGAAACAAAGTGACGTAAAAATCTGATCGCAAAAATCAGATGTGTCTAACCATAATTTCCTACTGAAAAAAAAAATTTGATTAAGCAACTATTTTGATACTTTAATTATGACAAATGAGGTTAACGTTTATTTATATCTGGTTAGATTTTAATTATTTAACAAGCAATTACAATCCTTGCTTGTTAATAAGGTACATGTTAATTGCGAGTTACATTTAATACAGCCTCGTTACAGTTACCAACAATATATTAATGACAATTTTCGTATTTTTAGTGATTTCACGTGTTGCTTTTAGTGACAAGACTAGCCTATATTATTATTGCTGGACGAGCTATAATAACCTGCGATTATTTTTAACGCTGGTTGTCTTAATTTTAAATACTGTGCAAGTCTAACAAAACGATAGAACATGAAAATGACAACTATCGCATACATTAAATATACTGAAATAACACAGTCCAAAGTACAAAAAAAAGCCACATTGTTTAAACCTAAATCAAAATCACATTTTCAAACTGAAATTTTAAAGAACTAAAAAAGATCATGCTTTAAGATACTAATACACACAAATAACTGATATTATGTAGGCCTTGGTTAAAATATTGGTGTCAGTAACCGCTTTGTTCTTGAAACATTGTTTTTTTTATCTTTTACAGCATTAATCGTTAATAGGTACAGACCTGGCTGCAAATATGAAAGAGTGCTGACTCTGTTTTCCTTGTATGATAGTTGGTATCTAAGAAACATCCCTGTATTGCCTTACTAACGTCCGGAATAGAAAGCAATTTTTTTATTTGACAGCGGGCATATATATACGCTTTTATTTTATACATAGTATAGCTTGCATTTTATCATAAATTATAAGAACTTTACAAATTACTCGCACATCAGTTGTGCTGAGTATAAGAGTGCATTTTATTCCGTATATAAAGATGCGTTTATAAACTGTTACCTCAGAAAAGTGTCCTAAAATGAGTTAAGATTTCAGAAATGATTTTTTATTTAAACAACCACAGAACACATAGACCCCTACAATAATGAATCAGATTTACGATCCTTTTATTTGCAGCATTTACAAGCCTTGATAATCCACCAAAACTATAATACTCTAGGCTTAAAAATAATGGAAAATGGAAGGAAGTGTAAATTTTTTTTAAGTAATAAAGGCGAGACAATAACATTTATTTGTAATATTTTGGTAATAACAACAAGTAAAAAAGTTTAACGAAGGTTTACTTTTACGTATTATACTAATGTTAGTGGTATTAAAACTTCACACCGAATATATAAGCCAAACAACAAACTTTTGTAGCCAAAATTGTGCCAAATGGTAGTACTAAATTATTTTGAATTAAAGAACAATATTTATCTTAGTTGTGTTATGAAACGTTTAACATAATATCTCCGTAACAAAACATTTTCAACTGATAAACAACACCTAGACTGTTCTGAGCCATTACTGTAGAAGAGACAGATTACAGACCCAATCCTGGTACAGAGCTTGTTTCTTCAAGCAGTGTATAAGCAACCGATTATCGCATGAGTATATGGAAGTATCATATTGCTGATGTAAAGTTCAGTGAATATCAGCTTTATTTACTCCTAACGTATCTCCTATAACACTGGATAAACACAGGAAAAAACCTGCTCGATTTAAGAAAATGTTTCCCTAAAACAATTATTCCTCTTCAGATTTCCAAATCCATTAAACATTATGTACACTTGCATACTTCATTGTACTGCACCCCAGGCCAGATACCGGGGTAAGCCCCGATCTCGACAACATCCACCCCTAAGTGCTCCCCGACCATCATGTACCGACCGGGTGTAGTTGTCACCACGACTTCACCTCAATGGCACATGGCCTACAAATTAGAGCCTGTATTCGTTTTGCTACTGTGTGTGTTTGCCTCCAGTGTTACCGGAAGAGTTAACGTAAGGGTTGGTTTTGTTGTGTTTGTTTATGTTCCCGTAGTGACGCCTCGGGATAACTGGGTTAATATTATGTAAACTATCTGAGAAAAGCTAAAAATTACAGGAAGGGTTCGCAGGAATCTAGGTTTGTTATTATGCGCAGTGTTTACATCCTATTTCTATAATATAATTAGGTCTTAATTGTTTTGTGTGTGTTAATAACGGTACCTTACTCGTTTGGTATCCACTGGTTTCTGGTTGCCGCCTTGGCCTCGGGAGTTGAACTTCAACAAGGCACGAGGTAGGATGCGAGGAGCATGTAACGGTTACGTGATCGATTTAATTAGTGCTTAGTACTGTTTATTTGTCCGATCTTTATTTTCGTTTCGCTTCCCCTGCTTACATCGGGTTGCCTTAGTAACTATAGAGGTTTATCTTAACTGTATCTTACCACCTGCATGCCCGCCAAGCATCAGTTTCCCTCAGCGGCGTATCTTCAAGAGTATGGTCCTAGGTTGTGGGCAGTGGGCGGTCGCCCAGAAGTGCTACCCAGCAGTCTTCTCAGAGCACTCCCAATGCCCTTACCAATTCCGTGCACAGCTTTGTACTTTTCGCCGAGGACGTGAAGTGTCACCAGCCGAGCCTAGCACAGTCCTGAGTTAAAAGTCCGCCCTGGCCGGGTAATTGCCAGGTGGCACCCTTAGGAATAATCCACCTACAGCTGTACTCATCTGCCGCGTACATGCGGAGCATTTAGGCATCACCATTCATTTCCACTTCCTCCGGGCGGCGACATATGGCGTCTATTTCTTTGGCACGTTTTAAAAATGTAAAACGACGGCAGTGAAGAAAGGAAAACATCGTAGAAAACCTTTGCGCGAGGGTTGTAACCACGTGAGAGCCACTTTTAAGCCAAGGATCTGCAACACCGCACCACCACCAAGTGGCTTAGCATCACCACTTGCTCCTGCTGAACAACAACGGAATGGCTACATGCTGTGACTGCGCTTGATAACAAGGTACTGTGCTTGTACTCACCAATATGGAGATTGAATGTGTATGGTGTAAACTGCCACTTTACTAACACCTCATAGAGGACGAGGTAACGGGACGCTACTGCCAATGTTCCCAACATAAAATAACGTTTCAGACTCCTCTGCAGACTGAGAGCTTTATTGAAAGTGTTGAGAGATCAAATAAAAACACCTGCGACTCCCCAAATTGTGATAGGTTAGGAAAAGAGTGGGCCAAGTGAGTAACACCACCGTCGTTGCGTACATGCAGCCGAACTGATTATGGTCGCAGAAGGGGTTTTTGCATGTCGTTCGTGTGTAAAATTAGACTCTCCAAAATGTTAAAAATAATTTGACATGTCAGATCACCTATGATGTTTCACACTTCGTGCACGATGCACCGCGTGGGACCACATGTGGGATGGTCCCAATAATGGGTTTAGTATAGGACTGAACTACAACAACCTATTCGAAAGGCCGTCAGTGTATTCAGTCTTTCCGTCACCAGCATCTGCCACACTCGCTATCGGGCCATCCCGCCACTAAGCCAATCACAAAATAGTGTTTCCAGAGTTTAGAGGACACATGTATATGAGAACGTGGAACAATTCCTACATCAGTGTGAGACCCGACTAACCAGGTATGACGTGGTGCGGGAGGAGTGGGTCGAGCATGTGAAAGGAAGCCTGAAAGGAACGGCATGTGAGTGGTGGGATATTTGGGGACACCCCACGATTCCCTGGGGAGAGTTCTTTAGAGCCCTGGGCCAGAGATTCGACACTGAAGAGGCCCTGGCCGAATACCAGGCACAATTTTATGGCGATAAGCAAAAGGATACAGAAGGTGTTGAGAAATTCATAACCAAAAAATTGCAGCTGTTCAGATGCACACAACCAGGCATGCCATCAGAGGGCGCACTATCTAGTTATCACCCAGAGACTACGACCGGAGAGCCAACCATTCATGACCGAAGTATGGGGCGAGAGTAGAGAGTAGTGAGGGGTATGTTATGCGAACCATCGGAGAAAAGAAGTGCGTCAATTCATTGAGTCACGTGAGAGAGCACCAGATAGACCGACACGACTACCGGAACATTGAGGGGACCCAGTGGGTCAACCACTGCATCACAGCCAACTACACGAGTCTCGGCCCCGCCACTTCCAACGATTGAGGCACCATCACCAGTCAGCATGTCCGGACCACCCAGGCTACGACAAGAACGGCGACCCCCTCATTGCTACAACAATCCAACTCCAAATTTTCGGCATCAGGAGAGCCTGTTGAGAGACCCACATATGTCGGAAAATGCATAGGCGGGAAGAGCTTGCCCGACGCTGGCCTTACCGTCAACACCCCCACGTCCACGACTGAGACACATATTAACACAGCTATCCCCTACCTGGGGAACCTGATGGCTACTGCAAGAATCCCCATCGAAGTGAATAACCATCCAACTGATGCCCTGGTGGACATTGCCGCAAGTTACAAGTTCGTCGACCTGACATTCGTTGAGCCCAACCAGCTGAGACCACAGGCCAGCATAGCACAACTAGCCACTGACGATGGGACAGCACCACGCAAAGTCATCACCGACCATACGGTCAGAATCCGCGACCAGACATCGCAAGTGGAAGCTCTGGTCATCGAGGGTCTATGAGAGCCCATTGTACTGAGTCATCCGGGTTCCAGACCCGACTGCAACGATAACCACGACGCTCCTCTAGCCCTGAAGGCCGACGGGGAAGACTCGGGACTACCTGCTCAGGACCAGCCTGTCCTTTCTGCAGGGAGGGGGACACCAGAGGACGAGCAGTCGTTGTCAGGTCTGGTACAGGCGAGCCTAGGTGGAGCTGGACATCACTGTCAACAGCCATCGTCCAACTACCAGAGACGCAGACAGGGTCCATACCACCTGCAGACCTGTTCCTGGCCCTGTCAACCTGGATGCTTACCAGTCCGAGGTCCTTCCCACCTCGCAGAGTTTGCAGAAGTGGATCTCTGCCAAGCCCTTGTGTTTTTAGCATCCAGCACCGACAGCCACCACAGACCATCGGCAGGAAGCAGGGAGAAGCACAGCAAGGAAGGTGATCCAGAGAACCGCCAACACACAGAGATTTGGTCTTCTCCAAATGGGCGTTTGTCATTGTACCGAGCCCCAGGCCAGGTACCAGGGTAAGCCCCGATCTCGACAGTGTTTACCCCCAAGTGCTCCCCGACCATCATGTACCGACCGGGTGTAGTTGTCACCACTCACCCCGACTTCACCTTAATGGCACATGGCCTACACATTTAAGAGTCAGCATTCATTTTGCTATTGTGTGTGTTTTCCACCTGTGTTAGTGTAACGGCCAATGTAAAGAGTTAAATTAATGTTTTGTTTATTTTGTCGTGTGTGTTTATTTTGCTGTAGTGACGCCTCGGGTTAACTAGGTTAATCATATGTAAACTTTCTGAGAACAGCTAAAAATTACAGGAAGGGTTTGCAGGAATCTAGGTTTGTTAATATGCACAGTGTTTACATGCTACTTCTATAATATAATTAAGTGTTAATTGTTTTGTAAGTGTTAATAATGGTATCTTGCTCGTTTGGTATCCACAGGTTTCTGGTTGCCGTAAAGGTTGCGTGATCGATTTAATTAGTGCTGAGTACTGTTTATTTGTCCGATCTACGTTTTCGTTTCGCTTCCCCTGGTTACATTGGGTCGCCTTAGTAACTATAAAGGTTTACCATAACTGTATTTCACCACCTGCATGCCTACCAAGCATCATCTTCACTCGGTGGTGTGTCTCCAAGAGGGCATGATCACAGGACTAAGGTTATGGTAATAGTGTGTACGAAATTTGTATGTGCAGTAAATTATAGTTACGGCCCAGTTCTATAAGTTGTGTAGGAACTGACCACAGTATAGTCCTAGGGCGTGGGCAGTGGGCGGTCGCCCAGAAGTGCTACCCAGCACTCTTCGAAGGCCACTCCCCAATGCCCTTACAAATTCCGTGCACAGCTTTTGTATTTTTCGCCGAGGAAGTGAAGTGTCGCCAGCCGAGCCTAGTACAGCCCTGAGATTAGAGTACAGCCCTGAGTTTAGAGTCCCGCCCTAGCCAGGTAATTGCCAGGTGGTCCCCTTACGAATAATTCACCTACAGATGTACTCGTCTGCAGCATACATGCGGAGTATTTAGTGTCACCAGTCACTTCCACTTCCTCCGGACGGCGACAGTGTCAAGGGGATTCGTGGTGTAACTTCTGTTGTCTCTCTTCTTAGTACAGAAACATAGGCTGTATCTAACCAGCAGTGGCCTGATGTGACCAGAGTCAGTAAAACTACGATGCACAAAACACATCATTATTCCCCATCATGCACATGGGGGACATGTGAAACATACATAAAGGGCTTAGAAGCCAAAGGGTATAAGTACCATTCATAACATCTTCGCTTCTCACACTAACAGCATATTTTATGACAGCTGGTTTTGTAAAACACCACCAAATTATGGCCAACGAGACTGTGTCACACAACTTCTCTGCCACAAAATTATTGACTTTACATTTTAACAGCCAAAATATGCCAGAGTAGAGGTGAGGGCGTTTCCTATTAGAGAGTGCAAGGATAGACTACAAAGGATATGCTAGAACATTAAGGATTGTCACGAATAGAAAGAAGGGGGGATATCCTATAAGACAACAGAAGAGTGAGGGTACTACAAGCATAGGCTAGAGAGGCAACAACTCTCCCCTCGTGGTCGTTAGGCACAACTTGTATCAAAAGGGTTACACTTCCCCTCACTTCCCCACATTTCCTTTCTCCCCCCCCCCTCCTTCTGAGCAGGACCTAAGTCCTCTGCCAATCTCAGCCCTCGTGGCACTTAGGTGCTATTCGTACTAAAAGAATCCAAAAACCAATCCCAGCAAAGACCATGCTCCCTTAATAACTCTCTAGGCCAATAGCAGCACACTGACCCTAGGGCCTTTTTTCAAATGCAGGTTATGCCGGTTTTGCTCCCAAGTGGGCCAGAACGAGCATAAATATAGTTTTAGATGTTCTTAAGTCACGAAATTCAAGGTGATCTAGGGGTCGGATGCGTAGAATCTATGCGTGGGTATGCGGGTTCATATCTGCGTGCTTCCACAATTTTTGTAAGGATGGGGAAGAGTCCTCTCGCCTCCGAGCAATAGCATTGACCTTGTTAAAGCCTACAGCCAAATCCCAGTCGCGCAAGCAGATATCTTTAAAACCGCCATCACCACACACTTTGAACTTTACAAGTTCCCCTTTAAGTCATTCGGACTTCGTAACGCACCACAAACCTTCCAAAGGCTTATGGACGAGGTCGTGCGTTGCCTGGACTTTTGCGTGTGTTACCTCAGCGACATACTGGTGGCATCGTGTAACGAATTTGAAAATTAAATGCATCTCGATGAGCTCTTCACATGTTTCCAAATGTATGGCCTCCTCATAAATCCTTCTAAATGTGTCTTTGTGCAGCCACAAGTCATGATCTTGGGTCACTGCATTTCGGCGGATGGTACCCGGCCCATCCCGGAAAAAGTCGCCACCATCCAGAACTACAGCAAGTCAACAGCTAAGCAACTGCACAAATTCACTGGGATGTTGAACTTCTCCTGGTGCTTCCTTCCCCAGGCTGCCACAGTGCAGGCACCGCTGCACGAGCTCCTCCACAGCGATGTGAAGGCCAACGCCTCACTGGTGTGGACACCCAATAACAAAAAAAAAAAAAAAAAAAGCTTTCGAGGAGTGCAAATCCTACCTGGCTCAAGTTTCTCTGCTGGCACATCCTGTGCTGTTGGCCACTCTAGCTGTGAAGACTGATGCCTCTGACTCCACTATGAGGGCAGTGCTCCAGCAATATGTACACATTACATGGCAATCTCTGGCTTTCTTCTCCAGAAAACTCAACCCCGCACAGCAGAAATAGGGGGCTTATGATCGGGAGATGCTCGCTATATACTTAGCTATTCAAAAGTTTCGTCACACGGTCGAGGGCAGGGATTTTACTGTTTTCATGGACCACAAACCCCTTATCTTAAAGTAGCAACAGAACCCAGACAAGTGCCCACCTCGCAGTTCTCGCCCCCTGGACAATGTTAGCCAATGTACCACCAATATCCGTCACATATCCAAGTCGGCCAATGTGGTGGCGGCTGCCTTGTATCGGGTGAAAGCCATTGCCGCATCAATGGATTACCCGGCGCTCGCCATGTCACAGGCCACATATGCTGAGTTGCAGCCGTTCCTGCAGCAAGATTCGGGTCTGCAGCTGAAACAGGTACAGTTGCCTGAGTTGCCATGCAGCATCGACTGCGACATCTCAACGCCAACAACCAGATCTTTCCTCACTGATCCGGTCCGCAATGTTGCCTTCGACATGATCCACCAGCTGGCCCACCCAGGCATCAATACTACTCTCAGGTTAGTCACTCAACATTTTTTACGGCCGTCGGTTAAGACTGACTGCCGGAAATGAGCTCGTGCATACTTAACTTGCCAGCACGCCAAAATTTCCCGCCATGTTGCCACATCTGAGGGATCTTTTATACCGCCTTCATCTCGTTTTGAGCATGCCCACCTTGATATCGTTGGTCCATTGCCTATGTCAAAAGGCTGCAGATACTGTTTAACGATCATCGACTGCATTACCCGGTGGCCTGAAGCCATCCTAGTGGAGAACATTGAGGCATCCACAATAGCAGGAGCATGCTTTGGCGCCTCACCGCAGATAACTACAGATCAAGGCAGGCAGTTCGAGTCATCGCTTTTCAGAGACCTTGCCAAGCTCACAGGGATGACCTGGCTAAGGACTACCGCACTCCATCCCACATCGAATAGCATGGTGGAACGCATGCATCGGTGGCTCAAGGCAGGCATACGTTGCCCTATTACAGAGGGCTGGGTCGACAACCTGCCCATGATTCTGTTGGGTCTCAGAGCAGCATGAAGAGAGAACCTCCATTCTTCCACTGCCAACTTGGTGCACAGGCAACCACTGCACCTCCCAGGCGAGTTCCTAGCCCTTCACCACAGTTCCCGGCACATGGATGCTCAGGGTCTGATTAAGGAACTCCGACAGCAGTTCAGCAACCTGCGCCCAGTTGGGGGCACCCACCAGAGTAACCAGAAGCCCTTCATTTTCAAGGACCTAGCCACAACCACAGAGGTATTTGTACAGTGCGAGGGTCTGAAGAGGAGCCTGCAGCCCAATTACGAAGGTCCATTCCCAGTTCTGAGCCATACTTATAAATTTTCAACTCTCCAAATACATGGTCGACAAGTCAACATCTCCATCGACCGCCTCAAACCGGCTTACACCATCAACGACTATCTCCTGGATGAGGCTGCACCACCACTGCCAGATGTATAGCCTGCCCCACCAGCATACCACATGTCCCAACTGCCACCTGTTACTACAAGGTCAGGTCGGCAGGTCCGCTTTCCTGACCGTATCCAGAACGATTTTTCATTATGTAGGTCCATTACTGGCAGAGGGTGATGTGGCGGCACACAGCCACCTGCACGACCAGCCCCTGGCTATGGCAGCAAACAGCGACAACATCCGGACGTGTTCGCAACTGCAGACTTGCTGGTATTCCCACAACCCACGCCTACAGACCCCCAGTCACCTGGCCGGCCCGTGGGACATTCCACACCTACCGGAGTGCCGAGAAGAAGAGACACGGCGGTCAGTCAGTCGCGACCCGCCAAACTGGATGCACTCAGTAGTAAGTTATAGGCGTGTGTTAGTGGTATATGCTCTAATGAAGTGCGCACTTTTCACATATATGCGATGTTTCCTTTCTAGCCTAGTTTGCCTGCACGTAATATACTTCACTTACTACATACACGAAAATCAAGTTAGTTTTATTTGTAGTACATGTGTGCCAGGTTTGATGAAACTCAGAAAATTATTTCCGACGATATGTGTGGCTAAGCTAAAAATGTAAAAGTTGACCGCCATTTTAAAAATGAATAAACGAAGTATAAAGAAGTATGTATAATAGGTTTGATGAAATTATAAAAAAATCCTAAGATATGTAATATTACGCTAAAAAATTTAAATGGCCAAAATTTTGAAAATATGAACACAAGAAGAACATAATACACGACTTAAAAGTAAATTCCAAGCATGGATGGGGAACCTCTAATGGATCATTTCCTTCTCCAGAGAAATCAAATGATCTTATTGGTAATTCTGCTAGTAAGCCGAATGAATGTTCAATAAATAAATCCTTTGCTGAGACAGTTTGCTCTATTCCTGATAAATCTTCTACACTCTTACCAGCATATAGATGTTCTGATATTGATACCAACAGTTGTATTAAGAAAAATTACAGTTCTGAAGGAAGAGAAAGCAGTAGAATTGTCATCTTTGCTGATAGTCAAGGAAAGGATTTAGCAACTAAAGTAGTAGAAAAGGTTACAGTCCAGGTTAAAAATTGTGAAGTTTTAGGATTAGTCAAACCTGGTGCTGGGATTGTAGAAACATTGAAAGAGGTTAATAGTTTTGATATTGCTGAATTAAAAAACAATTTGTTTGTTATTCAATCAGGTGGTAATGATGTGTTTAGAAATGAAAGTGCTAGTGTAATAAGGGAACTTGAAGAAAAATTGCCAACTCTTAAACATACTAATATGGTAGTATGTACAATCCCAAAGAGACATGATTTAATAGTGAGCTCATGTGTTAATAATGAAATAAAGAACACTAATGAGAAAATCACAGAAATATGTAAATTGTATGACTATGTTCAGGTTATTGATGTTACTAACTTTTCTAGGGACTGTTTTACATCACATGGTTTGTATTTAAGTAAGAAAGGAAAGGAAAATATGGCTAATGAAATTGTTAAAATGTTTAACTTTTTGAGTATTGGCCAGCTAAATGTTGATACAAGTAGTCCAAAATCTCAGTCAAAAAACTGGGGGGGGTTACTTGCTGTAAACATGATGTTACCCAATTAAATGTTTTACATCAAAATATTAGATCATTGACTAACAAAACAGATGAATTATTAATATGTATAAATGAAATAAATAATTAATATAAATTAACTGTGGACATCTTATGTTTGTCTGAAACACATTTAACTAATAATATTATTAAATGTATTAATCTACAAAAATTTGAATTAGCATCGTACTATTGCAGATCTATTAAAAAACATGGTGGTGTTTGTATTTTTGTTAGAGATGGTATTAAATTTCAAGAAGTAGATGTTTCTGAACATTGTTATGAAAAGGATTGTGAATGTTGTTGTGTTAAAGTTGAATTTAATGGTTTTTTATATTGTGTAACTACAGTTTATAGGGCACCTAATAGTGATTTTAATAAATTTATTTATTATCTGGATAGATTACTATGGAATGTATATGATAATTATAAATATTTTATTATTTGTGGTGATTTTAATGTGAATTTAATGGTTGACAACACTCAAAAAAGTTTATTGGTATCAGTTATGTCTAGTTATAATTTGTTATCTGTGGTTAAATTTCCTACAAGAATAAGTGAAAATACATGTTCTATTATTGATAATATTTTTATTGATTCTAATATTGTTTTATTATGTGGTACTATAAATGTGATAAATGCTCTGTCAGACCATAATGCACAGTTGCTATTACATAAAGTACTAACTAATAATAATATCAATAATAATAACAATCATGTAAGTAATAATTATAAAAGAAAAAGGTTATTAACAAATGATAACTTATTGGCTTTTAAATTAAGTCTTCAAAATGAGACATGGAAATTTTTGGGTAGAGGAGATGATGTTAATATTAAATTTAATGAATTTTTAACTTGTGTTGTAAGGCATTTTGAATGTTCATGTCCTATGACTCTTGTTAAGACTAAATCAAACAGTACAAGAAAACCCTGGATTATGAGTAACATAATAATATTATGTAAAAAAAAAAAAAGATACTTGTATATGAAATCAATTCAATCTGGTACTCATGATGATAAAATAGCTTACAAAGAAAGTTGTAAAAGTTTAAAAAAACTTATTTATGAAACTAAAAGTAAATTCTATATGACAAGTGTAATTAAAGCATCAAATAAGGTTAAAGCTATTTGGGATATTATAAATGATGTTTCAGGTAAAAACGATAATATTAATAAAAAACATGAATTTGAAGTAAATAATGACAAAACTACTGATAAAAAATTAATTGCCAATGCATTTAATGATCATTTTTTAAATATAGTAAGTAATCTAATACATAAAAACAATAATATAACTTCTGGAACTATATTAACTCCAATTGAGTATGTGAAGAGAATGTTTCCTGATAAAATTCCTAATATTGAATTTAGTAATGTAAAAATTTTTGAAATTAAAAAGATAATCAAGAATCTCAAAGTTAAATATTCACATGGGTATGACGGATTAAATGGTAAAGTAATAAAATTTTGTGTGAATGAATTGTGTGTTCCCTTGGCTAATATTTGTAATAATATCTTAAGGTTTGGTGTTTTTCCAGAAAGATTGAAGTATGCTATTGTTGTACCCTTGTATGAGGGAGGTAATAAAACTATAATTAATAATTACAGACTTGTATCACTGTTAACAACTTTTTCAAAGATAATTGAAAAAGTAGTATACATAAGACTGAGTAACCATTTGGATACGTATAATATAATATCACCTTCACAATTTGGTTTTCGCTCTAAATTAACTACTGAAGATGCTATCTTCAACTTGACAAATAATATATTACAAGTCTTAAATAATAGAGAGGATGTGGTTGGTATATATATATTTTTTTTTATGTGGCTAAGGCATTTGACACTGTAAACCATGAAATTTTAATATCTAAACTTAATTATTATGGAATAAGAAAACATTTTTTAAAATTGATTATGTCATATTTATGTGATAGAAAACAAACAGTTTTAGTAAAAAATAATTCTTCACCCCCTTGTTTATCTAATGTTGGTGAGATACATTATGGAGTACCTCAAGGTTCGGTGCTTGGCCCCTTGTTGTTTCTTATTTATATAAATGATTTACCAATATCATTACATAATAAGGCATTCACTGTACTTTTTGCAGATGATACAAGTTTATTAATTCAGGATAAATTAATTAATAATTTAAGTTTAAAGTCTAATGAAGTGGTTTCTAACTTATTTGACTGGTTTCTGGTAAATAAGTTGACTGTGAATCTGGATAAAACCAAATTTATAAAATTTTCTTCTAAAAATAATAGCAATT
>PNEQ01125106.1:0-27611 GCA_003012365.1 Medauroidea extradentata
ATATACAGATTACCGATTGTTTCACATCATTTCGGCAATGATACTCAAAGTAATTTCCAATACTTTTGAATGTGTATATACTCAAAACGGGCAAACGCACGCATATTATGCAACCAAATATGCAACTTGGCGGCGAGAACCTAACTCTGATGCCACCTGTTGGTGGAGTTTTGAACTGTCTGAAGCACGGAGCAAGCGACAACGGCCACAGCGAGTCGAGGTCGACGATAGCGTCACATAATTCTCGCGCCAATCAAGTCTAATTATAATGTATGTATGAATGTCAATAAGATCATAAGTAAATATTTTGAAGTGTATTAAATACAGACAGGTCGAGTTCGTCATATGTTCTTTCACTAATGTTGTATACAAATAGGAAAATACACGGAACTATGTACAATAAATCGCTACCAACCATACAAGCAGTAAAGTAACTCTTGTTAGTGGTGATGTATATGCAGCAACGGCTAGTGATTTTTTTCAAAGGTTAAATCTTTAGTGCTCACTTTATTCCGAATGGCCTTACATACATCTTCTCCATCTTAGTCTGATAAACATGATCTCACATCACATGGAAGTCTAGGTATGTCGTTGCACGCTCGATAAAGGAAACCACGAAGCCGTCTTCATGTGGGGTGAGCGCGTTTCATCATAACGCCCCTCAATGAATCACAGCACAGTTTCTCTGCCCTTTCGTAGTATCGTGCACTCCCTGCATTGTATGTGATTTTTGAAGGAAATAATATCGCCCTGGTTTCGCGCTAGCAGTTTGTCAGTTGCACATGGCAGATTTACGTCAAAACCAGGTGACTGATAAATCCAAGATGATGTACTGATCCAAGACAGCGGATTGATTCAGAGTGATAAAATTCCAAGAAGGCTACCGTAACATCAGAGTCACTCACTACCACCCAACGCGGCGAAAACATATGGAACTACACAATTTGAGCACCGATTTGCCTTGAGCACCCAGTTCGCTTTCCCTGTAAAGCAAGTGGGCTCAACGATAATGGGGCACGTTTTCCAAAGTCTGAATTGGTGGTGGTACGAAACCTGGCAGCGTCTATGATTGAGTAGACGGTCGGCTCAGTAATAATTGTCTACTACGGTTATACCTAAGTAACAAATACAGTACGAGTGGAGGAACTGAGAATTAGGCATATATATAAAAACAAGCCTTTCAAAATTTTGTAATGCCACATAGTTTAAATGGGTGGATAATTTTACAAGAAGTAAACTTCTCAGTGCTTTAACATAGCATGATAATTACATTTAAATTACTCAGTTATCTAAACTAAACTGTTCTCAGTGCTTTAACTTCGCAAGATTATTACACTTAAAATACTCAGTTTTCTAAACTAAACCGATTTTGTTTATGTACGCTGTTGAGAGCGAATGTTGTGAATTGCAGCAGAATACCTCGTAAAAAATTAAACCCAATACATACTGTTGGCAACAAACATGCAACTTTTTTGTGTATATCATATGTGTATACATGTGTGTGTATATCTTATATATGTATATATAAATGGAGAGGAATACTGTTGTTTTCAGACAGGCAACACAAAAAATAATTTAAATAATTTCGAATCAGATTATAGCGGTTGTACTCAGAAATATTACACAAAAAGCTACAAAAGAAAACATTGAAAAAACAAAACAAGATGTAACAAAAATGGCAACAAAATATACAGGAAAACAGCAATGACAACAAAACGACAATACACTGGAACAAATGTCAACAAAGACGATACAACAAAGAAAACACAGACGAAAATTAGAAAGCTCCTTCTGACAACAGTAAATACAATACTTTTTCTTTTGTTTTATTATGAGGTTTTCTGCAATCGCGCAGTAACAGCTTGCGACAGCATACATCATAAAAAAAATTTTTGAGTTTCTAATACTAGCCTGTTGCAGGATTCGTTCAAATATCTGCCTCGATTTGAATAGCAATCCAAAGAAAATTTTTCTGCTTTGAATGTCTAAGCGGAAACAACGTTAACGGAAAATATGTATATAAAGTTTCATCACAAGTGACTTAATTTTTTAAAAGTCAATTTCAACATTACCTTCCGAATAGTTAAAAGTTTTGCACCTCGCAAGAAAACTGCATTTGAAACTTCGGTGAAAATGTATGATAAGGGGTCACCGTCAAAGTCCCACAAAAAATGTGTCATACTCCTGCGTACGTAAAATTTTCTTCGAAAACTGCTTAAAATACGTATAAGTTGTTTGCTAAGGAATATATATTTCATGATAATTTTATGTGTATATTCATTCGATGTCATCAGCCATGTTTAAGACCTTGATTGATAGTTTAAAAACATGTATATAATATATTATTAAAGCAACGTAATATAGATAGCAAAGAACCTGAACTCTGTTTTGACATCAATTTGTTTGTGCCCTATTGTTTCGTGACAATATAGTATTGTAGATTTTTACACACAAAACATTACAAATTGTGCTATGAAATAAGCCAAAATCATTCAAAATGGTTTACTTTCGCGAACGTATTGCAGGCTAAATTAATTTACAAAAAAACTAAATGAGTTTCTTAATTTTGTGACTGCAGATCGTCTAAAATGTTTTCAAGATATTCTCATATAACCATTCTAGATATTTGTTCCAATGTGAAAAAATACCGTACATAAATTAAATCTAAATTATTCGTTACCGAAAATGGGTGTTTTGGTGTGAAAATCTTCATGCAGAAACATTGGAAATGCATTCTCGTTCAGAAGACACCTTTGTCTCTAATACCACGTCATAGAATAATGCTTACAACTAGATGTATCCTAGAGGGATCTATCAGCGAGAAAATTTGCCTGCTGGTTTAGTTACTGCACTTAGGGGATAAGGTGAGGCGGGAGACGTGACATTTGTCGCCATTAGAGCTTCGCACTTATAAAGATTGTGATTCCAGTGTTTAGGTGACATTTAGCAAGACGCAAACTGATATACGTTTAGCTGACTCATTGCACTACTGTTATATGTGTTACTTAGGTCAACAAGAGAATAATCTACAGTATGAGAGTAAAGCCTGTGTCGCTGCCTAAGTTCGGTGAAAAAGTACAGCCTGGCCAATATGGTACTGTCACTGGCTGGGGGCGTACTACTGTAAGTATAGCAAGTTCTTCATACACTGTACCTATTATAATTTTTCACTTTTACCACGTTTCCCACATATCAATATAAATATTGACAATAGACGAATATAGAAACCAAATCGCAGTGTATGAAGTAAGTAATTTTACTAATACACCACAGTAGCGACTTAGTGGTTTACAGTTCCAGACTTCAGACAGAGATGTCTAGGGCATGAAAGATGCTAAGCAGCATTAAAAAAACATATATAAAGAAGTATGATGTACTACAATACCATGTCTAACTATCATTTTCACGCACGTTAATTTTATAAGTGCACATTTGTGTATTGGTGTCCTGTTATTACAAAAGCGTCATCGTATACTTAATAACGTTTATAATTTTAGACAGTATGAAATATCAGAAGACATAATTGTTCCTAGTTTCTTAAAAATTGGTACACATCTAGTACATACTAAATTGAGTTGAGTTTTATGTATTTCGTTCGTTTGTTAGAATATTTCCATAATGGCGTGTGTTTGATAATATAAGCATAACATGTCATGTCTGAGGAATTTTTTAATTCCTAATTTTAGGAAACTTGGTACATCTATAAGCCTACTACATACAAACCTTACTTGACTTTTGCTTATTTCGTTCATCCTGTTTTAATTTTGCCAAATTTGCTGCCATTTTCATAAGTTCAGCATTATATAACATATCTGGGGAATTATAATTCCGAATTTCATCAATCTTGGTACACGTATGCTACACACTAAGTTTACTTGACATTCCTTTTGTGAATTTCGTTCATCCTGTGTTTATATTTTCTTTCTACAAGTGTATATATATATATATATATATATATATATATATATATATATATATATATATATAGACATATGCGTGTGTTACTAAATTTGTTTCGGCGATACGTAACCGAAATTATTTTAGACTATTATATCCTAAGTTATAATTATTTATACAAATATAACCATGAATTTGCACCAGTGATCATGATCAATAGTTGGCCATAATTTTTGAAACTATGGGTTGAAAATTCATTTTTGAAACTATGGGTTGAAAATTAACAATTGCACTGATGGATAACAAACTGTTATTTAGTAGTGTAAAATTTAGGAAAAAGGAAAGCAAAATAACTGTCGTTGACTACAGATAATCATAACTACTCACTCAAAATTTTGTATATAATGAAGGCGAACGAATTATCATAATGCATATCTCGATAGCCTTCAAAATATGTAACATTTTACAAGACAAGATATATACAAATGAACGCCGGATAGCGAAGCTAAATATATTTAAGTTGAATTAAAAAATTATATTTGAACATTCCAAATGATCTGAAAATATATTCATATTTTTTTTTTTTTCATTCTGCAGAAATAACGCATGGATTCCAAACGTGTATAGTTGGCTTTATTTTGATCACATAAACATGTACTTACATCACTACAGTTGGTAATGTATCCAATTATGATTGATCACGATTCGCCACGGTTTTCACGTTTTAGAAACCATGAATTATTCGGTTCAATGCCTCACAAATGTGTAAAATGAGGAACTAGTTTTTTTGTAATAATAAATATGTCTAGTTTACAAGGGTGTAAGCGAGGCATACGGTGAATTTTCATGATTCGTCAATCGGATATGTGGAATAAATCAAGTAAAATAAAATAATTTTAGTTATATTTAAAAGCAGTGTTCTGTAACCTGAGTTATGTCAGATTATACATGTTTAGTTATAGGAAGAGTAAGAAATAACCTGAATATTTGTGACTTTAAAAAAAGAGACTTTGTACTCAATTAATAAAGTCATATGAATTAGAAGTTCTGACCATCCACTACATATGTTACTTCTTCAGCGAAATGACATGTGACGTGATTGGTCACCATTGCTCGTACCAATTGTATCATATTTTTTTAATGCTTATTATAGTTGACTTACTATTCACGTCACAATACTGGGAGGTGTTTCCGCAGCCAAATATATTTATAATTAAGACATAAAAGTGAGAACAATGTGTATACCTGTGTGTTTGCTTGCAGGAACATGGAAGCACATCGCCCATATTACTGCAAGTTAAAGTGCCTATAATGGACAACTCCACGTGTAAGAAGTTTTACTCGAGTAACAGGATCACAAATAACATGTTCTGCGCTGGATACCAGGAGGGAGGAGAGGATTCTTGCAGGGTAAGATATTAAAATTTGCGAAAAGTTACACAGGATATCGTACATTATTAGTTATTCTACATTTTATACTGCGACTTAATCATCCAACAAGTAATCTGTTTGAAATTTTGAATCTCAAACGAGCTGAGTTTAAAACAATGTGGTAGTCTATATGAAAATAGCGGGGAAAGTGCATTGGTTTGCCACTTTCACGTTTCTAAACAACAAACGAGAAACTTTAAACTAGTATCGTAATGATCATGGCTGATAATATTACAATAAAGTAATTATAAAGATAATTTAGAAATAAGGATGAAATGCATCTTAAGAACAGTTGCAATATTCAGTGTCTGGGAAAAACTTTACTTAGTAGATTCTGCGTATTTAGAAGTAAATAAATACACAATAATTTGTATGAGTTGTTTACCGATAAGTTTTGACTTTGGAATGGAGATTTAATATTCAGAGGTACAAAGTAACCAAATGCAATGTTTTTAATTAATCATTAATCTTGTCCAGCTGGGTGACTAAAACTAGCGTGGTAAAACAATTGCACCTAGAGTAACTGATAAATAATTATTTTCTTACGGAGCCTAGTAAATCGGTACTTATTAGACGTAATAGTTCTGAGGTAATTCATATGTAGCCCACACTAAACAAATATTTTAAATTAAACTAGCCTCAAAATTTTTTCTAGTCATGGAATATGGTACGACAAAAGTATTCAACAAATTATTGGAAATTGTTTATACTTTTTTAAATTTACACATCCCTCCTTCACGTCTCGCAGTTGTATGTTTCAGAACTTATAAAGTGCTTAAGAACTATGCTTGGAGTCATAAAACATAAATAAAGAAATATGTTTAAAAATAAATATTTCTTGGCAAAAAAGTAAATAAAATAACCGGTTGAAACATTGCAATGCCTGGAAGCTAAGCTCTGTTCGCTGTAGGATTTCAACACTACGTTATGTAAATTTTCAAAGGAAATATCGCAAACTGAGGAAAAGTTTACGACGTCTGTTGTATGTGTACAACGCAATATATATGAAAAATTAAGTAATACTTTTTTCGAGAGTCTTTCATTTTGGTATCGGAGTTACGTAATATTTTTAATCGTTTTTTAAAGAGTTAACTTTAAAATCTAAACACTTTGATAAAGTTAATAAACAGTGATCCTCCAGCTAATATATCTAGCAGTTGAAAATTATTTCAATCAGCCATCGATGATAGTAAATCTATTTCCCTCTTGTTTCTCATCGATGTGGCACTTGTTGCAGGGAGACTCTGGCGGTCCTATGGCTATCTCAGGAAAACTAGTAGGAATAGTTTCCTGGGGTGTTGGCTGCGCCAAGCCTAGACATCCTGGAGTATACACTTTGGTTGCTAACTACAGGAACTGGATCAAGTACATCACTGGGATTTAGCTCTCTGCATACTATCTATGGAAATCACGTTGTCCAGATAACTATAAATCCTATATGGAAACACAACTATAGGCACTTGTTAAAAATTTGGAGCTGTTTGCAATAAAGTGATGTTTTATAAGCCGGTGCTTTTTTCAGTAAATTTCAAACTTTTTTTATTCCCTAAAGAGTTCAATAACTTTCTGACTTAAAATTCTGTGTGATTTTGCATAGCTTTAAATTTAATGCCAGAGAAAAAAATTTAATAAATTTAGTAGAATGTTGTACGGGATTTAAAATGTTCATATTACCTTGAACGGAATGTATGTATGTATTCACTATTTTAATAAAACATATTTGTCTTGAACACATTTTTTAAACTCGTTTTATTTTTATTTTTTGGTTGGTAAAATGACTACTCAACAGATTTGTAGTTGTTCTGCTTGGAATTCAGTATAACATATTTTACGGAAATTTAAAACAAAACAGCGTGTGCTGAGGTAATAATACTTTGTTTATATAAGCATTTATACTCGTCGCTGCATGGTCGCTAAAAGTAAACATTGAAATTATAACCGTCCTGCAACTATCCACTTCATGCAATTTCTTTCGTGGAAAGTATGTCTAACGCCCCATCCCATACAAACTTTAAAAGAGTCGATTCAAGTATATTCTCACTCAACACATTCACTATGACGTGATTGGTATAGAAGCAACAACTGTATATCGCAGCATTGTTTGTTCGGCTTTTAAATGGAACTGAACACACTTATACGACACATACATTTCCATTACTAGTCTGACTATTTTCGTATCGGTTTCTGAAGAGAAAGGAAAGGTTTTAATTTTGCGTACAATTTAACTGAGATGAATGTTTCAAATTTGAGGAACACAGTGAATAAGGATTTTATATTTTGATAAATCAAGGTTCCACTTTTATTAACTATGCATATGGAGCAATGTATAGGATTACTATTTGTATTGTGGCGACATGAATAAGGAGAGTGTTTAATAGACTTTACATGACTATAGCCTTGTTTTGGTGTGTAAGTATGCTATGGAATTGATATCGTCTATAGATATACACAGACAGTGAAAAATTATTGTTGTGTTAAGAACATTATTGAACCATTTCAATCAAGCATATATTACTTTCCTGGTTAATTTGACTACAAATTGGTGCCCTCGTCGTGATTGTAATTTGAAGAGTTGAGAAAAATATTGTGAAATGTTATTCAGCGAATGTATGGCATTAGAACCAAACAACACATGTGAGGATTAATTTAAACGTATGACTTGATATTACATGCAGTTTGAATTGACAATCCACATAAATTTAAAATCAAGGTAATAAATTCAATAATACATAAAACGTATTAAAATTTTAACAAACATATCATATGAGGATGAAAAAAACGAAGCTGCTAAGGAAGTGTCACGAGTGGCTGTAAATATGCCTATGTTTTGGAAAAAGAATGTTAACGTTTGCTTCCTTCAAGTAGAGTCTCGGTTTACAATTGCAAATATAACCAACGAGACTACTAAATACCACTATGTGTTAGGGTCTTTAGAAAGCGAAGCAGCTGAACTAGTTTAAGACTTAATTTCCAAGCCAGTATCTCAAACTCCGTATACAGATTTGAAACAAAGGTTATTAACTGAGTTTGCAGAATCAGAACAGACGAAAGCAAAGCGGCCTTTTATGGAAACAGACCCAGAGGACGAAAACCTTCACATCTTTTGCGAGAAATGCACTATCTAGCTGGAGACTAAATTCAGGACGAGTTATTAAGAACTATGTTTCTACAAATGATGCCAGTTAATGTACAGGCTATCTATCCTTTCCATTAAACGCGATGATCTTGATATTGGGAACACTTGCAGGTAAGATATTAGAGATTAATGCACCGACTTGTGCATTTTCATGTAGCGCTTAAGCAGGGAACAATGATACGGATAGTTCAGACACTACAGGCACACTGCCCAAAACGAACAATGATGCCTTAGCTCATCTCGCACAGCAAGTGGCTTCACTAACGTCATTAATCGAGGAAATAAAAATTGGTACTTTCAAGTGAAACAGATTACGTACAGCTGACAAACAAAAACAGCACGAAACTTGCTGGTATCACTACAATTTTGGAGATAATGCACAAAAACGCATTCCCCCAAGCAACTAGGTATTTAAGTTGGAAATCGCCAACGCTCGTCACTGATGGCGACAGTTGTAACGAGCCGAAATATTTGCTACCGATCTGTTATACCCCCCACATATCATGAGAAAAATAAAAAAACTGTGTCTAAAGAACTGTATGCAGCAAATTGTAGTATTATATAGACATTTGGTGAACGAGTGCTCAAACTTGACTTAGGCTTACGCCGTCCATATGTATGGACCTTTGTGCTAGCACACGCACGGATACCTATAATAGGAGCCGATTTCCTCAAGTACTTCAATTTGATACCTGCTGTGTCAAACCGGCGATTATTGGATGAAAATACTTCATTGGCAACCATGTGTTCCATTGCTACTTACCCTGGCGTCAGTGAACTCCACACCATTCCTCCGGGACATAGCTATGCTAATCTTCTCAAAGAGTTCTCTGGTATACTTCACACAAGTCCAAAATTTGTTGCACCATCCTGTGGGGTAACTCATACTATAATACTATAGAAATTATTGGACCGCCGGATTATGGCAAAGCCCGGCGACTTCCACCACACAAGTTAGCAGCAGCAAAAACTTAATATCAGCTAATGATGGATATAGGTATTTGTTGCCCTTCTAAACGCTGTTGGGCAAGCCCTTTACGGCTTACAAGTACGAAAGATGGGTCATGGCGACCATGTAGAGAATACCGTGCGCTCAACAACATCACTAAACCGTACCCAAACTTCCACTTGTACTCATGGTTTGTGGTTATAAGTGAGTCCACAACATGAAAGTACACCAGCGGAAATGACATACGGAGAACCAATCCGCTTACCTGCAGATTTCTTTCAAAATATAGGCACAACATGAGATATACCATCCTTTATATTCCGGTTACGAGAACAAATTAGAACCATGCGGTCAGTTCGTACTGAACATCATTCACCCAAATCTATTTTCATACACCCCACCTAATGTCAACTGACTGTGTTTGTGCGCCATGATGCAACTCGTCGAACATTGCAGCCGGTCTATAATGGGCAATTCCGAGTGCAGTCACGTAGCGAGATACATTTCGTACTAGAAACAATGCGTGGCAAACAAACTGCGTCTATTGACAGACTTAAACCAGCATTTATTCTGCAAGCAAAAGAGCCCACCAGTAGTATATTTTAGACGATTGTGACACAAGGGAATGGGGGATAGGATCATAGGGTCCGCTGATGACATCACCGCCGCCATATTGGATGATGTCACTTTCAAAATTTTCCAAATGTTCCAAAATTTTCCACAATTCAATAATTTCAAAAAATTTAAAACAAATAAATTTTATGCCTGCCACCTTGTTTCCGGCGTCCATATTGTCCGCTATTCCTGTCGTCAATTGTTTTACTTAAATGTAGGCAACATTCTTGAAGGGGTTTCCACCGAGTCTTCCGAAAATTTTTCTAATTCGCATTCCTACCAACATACACTAATACCTCATATAAAAACTTATTTCTAGTAAAAATAAGTTAAGTAATTATCTATACCACAGCTGAACGAGGTCCCCCACCCTTACCATGATAATAACCTTAACCCTACTCCTATCTTAGCAATCCCCGAACTGTTGCAATAAAAACCAATAAAATAAAGTACAGAAGTTTTCTCCGAATCTTCCGAAAATGTTTCTATGTTGTTTTCCAAACACATCCCTCTCATACATCATAACAAAAAAACATATATTTAGTAAAATTAATTCAAGTAAATATATATACCTCACCTGTATGGACTCCCCCACCCTCTTTCATGCTAATAACTTAAACCCGACTCCTTTCCTAGCTATTCCCGAACCAGTTTCAATATAATCAAATAAGCAAACATTTGGGGTCTTCTCAGGATCTTCCAATTTTTTAATATTTGTCCTTCCTATCAACTTCCCATACTTAATAATGAAACTACGTCTTTTTTTAGAAAAAATAAGTTAAAAAAATAATGTTAACACACCTGAACGAGGTCTTCCCGCCCTTCTCCATGCTAATTCCGTAATCCTGTCTCCTACCCTAGCTATCCCTGAACAATTTACTGTAACTACAATCAAATTAAGTATAAATATTTTGTCCGAGTCTTTCAAAAAAATTTTGCATCCATACCATGATGTCATCCTATACCACCACCCCTCCTCCAGAATCAGCATATACATGTGTTGCAGTATGATGCAAAACCTACCCTTGTATTTCTCCCTCGCTCCCCATCACATAAGTCACCACATTCCTGAGACATGACTTCATATTGGTGTCGCAACATGACACAACTCTGTAGGCGACATTTAACATCATTCTCGATAGCAATTTCACCACACCCCCCTCCAATTCCACTCATTGCTGATTCAGCACACAACACGTTTCGCAGTATGGTGCAATACTAATCTTTGGAATCTCTCCTCCCTCTATCACCGAGACAGCACATTCCTAAGGCATGACGCCAGAATGGTGTCGCAATATAGCGTCACTTTTACCCCCTCCATTATTTGTTCCTTTTAACTCTTTACATATATCAGCACATAACAAACTCTGCATGATCAATCTTCAGCAAAACCACTAGCGCTAGATCACATTGTTCCGACCGACCATAATTTGATTAACAAGCATATTCTCAACGTGAAATCCAATTCAATGCTAGAACGCTGCCTGCATTTCTACATCTAGACGAGGGTACCTGCAACTGCCTGTCTTGTGTAGAGAGCTACAGGGATTGTGTTTCTGATCCGGTCACACTACATCGCTAGAGTTGGTACAATACACCACTGCCCACAATTTTCAAACGTCTACAATACCCTGCGAGAAAGAAGCGTGTATGGATTTCATCGACGTTTCGTTTATTAGCCTCAATAAATTTTCCAGCAGTGATAAGTATTGCAACATACAGGGATTCAAATCACAAGAGACTTTCATCATTAAACAAGTGTCGATATCGGACAGTGACGATGACCTGCCAACCAATGTCTTCACATTCGAACCTCCCTGCCCCTGAGATCATCTAAGCCGCATCACACAACAAACATACCTTCTACAGACGTACCAAAAACATGGACACAGATGGGATTAAGGTGATATCCCTTAATGTAAGATATCCGACGAGGTGGGTAGTATTATACTTGAAGATGTCCCTATGTTCGTCATCGGGAAAGAAAAAAAAATTGTGTTACGTGGCGTGTGCTCGAACAGTGTTAGAATTATCGATGCACACAAGCAGTTTGGCTGTCCTAAGTTCAGAAAACTCATAAAAATATACCCTAACATACTTCACAACTGTGAGAAAACTCTGTTCTGTTCCCAATTAAACTCTAAAGCCACGAGACTCTGGTTTTATAACAACCCATGTTATGTGTAACATTGGAATAATGCTAACCCACAGTACATGTAAAAACGAGACTTTAAAATTTGAATGGGAATATTTTTTGTTAAAAATAAATGTATAAAACTGTTTTGTGTTATTTCTGTGAATAAAAAGATTTAACAATATTTTTTTATATTTTGTATTTACCTTTTAGTGGCAAGAAATAAATAAAAAGCAGAGGGTACAAAGAAAGTCATCATTACACTTATAAAACTGTGGTCTAGGGTATTTAGTTTCTACTCTAATAGATCCCGGTTCATATCCTTGTCCCAGAAAAAAATGTTATGCTTAAAAACTTGCATACAGTATGTTATATGCATGTATTTAATTTTAAAAAAATAACATTAATATACATGACGTCCACATACGAAATATATACCCTCTTATACTTTTCCCCCTTACAACTATCGAAATAAATTTTCGCATGTAATATATATTTTAAAAACTCCTCCACAACACAAATTAATATAGAGAAAGAAAGTAATATATATTTTTCCAACAGCTAACACGTACCATTTTATGTACCTAAACATATCTTCCAATAGCAATTAAGTATCATAAATAAAATAAACAACTAATACCTAGATTTAAACTTCTGCAAATACCTTGCAAATAATAAAGACAGCTAACCTAATGAGCTAACTAAACCTAACATATGCCAATGGAGCCTAATACAGAAAGGCAACGAAGCCCACATGGTAAAACTCATATATATGCGAAGCAGGTAGCCTCACGAAACCTCCATCACATAACCCTGCACACCAGGAAAATCGGTCATGACTACTATACCACTGTAAATAAATGTTAAATTATATATGCATGTGTTATAGTATATAGTATAGTAACTGTTGCATCATTTCAAGTGGACACTTTAATCTTTACTCCATTTCGTGTAGCCTAAACAAGCAGTAAGCATATTGACTATAATCTCCGATTAACATGAAAGCATATATATATGTTAACATATGTAAAGTGTATTGAAAGGCTAAATGACTTCAAAATATGAAAAATCCCATACTCACCTTCCATAGACTGGATCACATATAGAGAACCGCATGCTTGCATGCACACCTTAAACCTCAACCTACTCACACACATACTACATTCATATACCCACACCCTAGACCCTATGCCATACCACGAAAACACACACACTTATTCTACATTCCCACACACCCTACTCTGGCCACACTTACACACTAACCCCCACTACACACTACACACACACTTTCTGCACATACCAAAACACTCCACACACACTTACTGCACATATCCACACACCCTAAACATACCACTCGCACAACCTCACACCCACCGCCCACCCACACACTACATACCATATACCCACACCCATAGACCCTACACCATACCATGCAAACACACACACACTTACCCCACATACCCACATGCCCTTCACACCCCACTTATGCCACACATACATGCTAACACTCACCATGCACTCCACACACACTTTTGCATATACCCACAAATCCTACACATGCCACTCGCAGACCCCCACCCCACAAACACTTCACATACCCACACACCCTTCACACCCTACTCACGTCAAGCATGCATATTGACACATACACACACCACCACCCACAAACTTGTACTCCACATGCAGACACATTACATACACCGTACACACACCCTACACATAACCCCCCCCCCACTACCAAACACTACGAACACACACACGCACTCACACAGTTACACTTACCCCGTACTACTTCATTTGTATTGGCAAACTACTCATCGTCCTAGATAGTGCTTTAAGGGTGGCATCCATGTAGTACCTCAATCCTTTAGACCACACTTCTAGACATCAACTTGCGGGACCTAAGCCTTAGATCTCAATATGAGAGAGTCCCCTCCTTTTTCTATATTATTTAGATCTTTTAATTATCTTGGTTGTAAACATTCACGTGTGTTGGACATTAATTCATATATTTAAGTTTTTACTCTAACTACCCAGATGTAATATCTTATCTCATTTACAATCTCCGTAAGACACGTTAACATAATTCAATCTATTTTACACAATACCATAAATCCCACTCTTTAGTAAATTGTATATAATTCCTCACTCATGCATTAAATGTACCCTCAGAGTATCAAAACCTAGATTTTATTTTTAAAACTGACACAACATGCGAAGAATTTACAAGTAGAAAGGACCAAACTGAACACCCCCACAGTATTAGGAAGCAGAGGACACTACCTCGATTCGCGAGAGGCAACCTCATCCTTAGCAGTAATATGGATGGGTAAACTCAACTCTTGCTGGTCGATATGTATATTGATACCACCAACTTACAATACCTGTGATGACATGAGGTGCCTGAGATGACTGCGGAGCGGGCGTATTTGTGAGCGGAGCAGGCATATTTGTGTGCGGAGCAGGCGTATTTGTGTGCGAAGCAGGAGTTTATGTGAGTGGAGCAGTGCTGAGCAGGCGTAGTTGTGTGCAGAGATGGCGTATTTGTGTGCGGAGCAGGTGTTCTTGTGTGCGGAGCAGTGCGGAGTGGGCGTAGTTGTGTGCGGAGCAAGTGTTTTTGTGTGTGGAGCAGAGCGGAGTAGGCGTAGATGTGTGCGGAGTGGACATAGAAAATAGTTGTGATTGCTGCTTAGGTCGTGGTTGAGGTTCTTGTTTTAGATTATGTTGTAGAGTTCCAATGCCGCAATTCCTAGAATCTCTCTTCAAAATATCACTCCGCGTAAACCGACGAAGACAGACTTCACAGAGGAGGCTACAAACTCTTTACTTTCATCCTGCATGTGGTTTTTTTTTCATGTTGCAACACATTACGTTTGGTTGTATTAACTTTACCACAAATGTGAATAACAGAAGTATGTCGTTAAATGAACACACCATTCTGAGGCTATAAGTATATCAATAAACGAGCATACAAGTTACTACTAGTTATGTATACAGAGATTAACTTGCAGTTTCTTAACCTGTATCCTTCACATGTACGGTAAGAGAAACTTTCTGTATATACTCTTTTATGCCAATACAAAAATGTAAAAATTAAGAAAAAATATATATTATAACTCAATTTACACCCATGTCTCTATGGTCAATGAGTGAAGAGTCACACAGTGATAAAGTCACCGGTCAGCGGTCACCAGTGAGAAGTCATCTGCCAGGAGTCACCCATGTTAAACCTAACACCAAATAATTATTTTAAAAAATCCAAGCAGATGGATGTGAGATTCTACGTATGCGGCATGAATCTACATGTTTATCAGCTTCTGTTATATCACAAGTAAAACAGTGTTGTTGTATTATCAGTTTTTAGTAAATGCCAATGCTAGATGCCATGAATAAAAACCGAATAAACTCAAGAATTTTATCTCCAGTCAGGTATCCCTTTTACACTTTAAATAAATAAATTACTGACAAATCACAAATTAGGCAAATAAAACATACATTTCAATATTATCTCAAAATAACCTAGTCGGTAAATGCAAGACATTCAGTAAACAATAAATCCCAGTTTGCTAACAACCAAGCTCATATCAACCTATCTTTACAAGCATACATTAAATTTCAATACCACATGAACACACCTTTTATTTGAAGTAACAAGTCTGTCTATCCATCGCAACTCTGCTATACCTTTGTTAACTTAACAAGTCTTTTAAAACCATCAATCAGTGACTCACATGCTTCCTATAAAAATAGACTCTAGAAGAAGCATATACCAGTAAATAAACAAAGAATTATTTATATAGTTTATCTTTAATCCCCCCCAGACCTTCCTACAATATACAAACAGTTATAAAATTTATGTTCCAACCAGCAAGCAGTATCATGTACCTCATCAACAAAAAAAAACAGTATTGTTTCAACACATATATGAGAGACCATAAGTTCGACGCCACTCCATCGTAACCTACTCAGAGACAAACTAATTTTAAATACTCGTGAAAACTTATCACTAACCATGCCAATCGCTATTAATGAACGAAGTCACATAAATACCCTAAAGACGGATAATTTTCTTCCTGAATTCTTATAATCGGTTTTCACCAAATATATTAATACCTTAATCACTTTTTCACATTGATGTAACCCATTATAACTACCCGGACTCCTCTATAGAGCAAGTTTCTTTGGGGAGCCATTACAGCTCCATTTATTCTAGTTAATTATACTAAATCAATCAGAGATGTAAGACAGCCCACCATCAGTGATGAGCATACTATAACATACACGTCACATGTTCAGAAGTCCTGATCAGTCTATATACTCGCAAACTGTAAAAAAAAAAATTTACTTCAATCTTGTAGACATAGGCAATATCATACACATACCCATTCGAGAACTAATCAACTGTAAAAAAATAAATTATATGTTTAAACTCTATGGACCCTAACACAATATATTTCGTCACATTAGTAATCCAAAACAAAGTTTTAAATGTATTAAATCATCCATAATAATGTACCACTTAAACTTGTATATGCTACAATACTAATTAACCCCATGCACTGAATATGTCCCAACATTAATAAAACTTTCCTTTGCCCATCTCATGCAAAGTATAGCATTATATACATGTTCACACCACCACATTTACCATACTAAAGTGACAATTCAACACAAAAAGCAAATAAATACACCAGATTATTCTTGTAAGCAATGCTGAAAACACAAGGTCACAGGCTTGAGGAAACAGTTTTCTCAGTACCATTTTCCCTATGAGGGAGAAGCCCTTCCTGTACACGTACGTTATCATTCACTTTTTCGTATTCATTGCGGAAGTAATCACTATATAACAATATTACAGTGACAACCCTTGTATCCATCACACATCGTAATAGCCACCTGAACGAAATCCATACCAAACATCTCAAGTATCTTGTTTGAAGCTTGCCAGCAATTTAGCTTTCGGCAGTAACAGTACGAGAGTAATAGGATATAATCACAATCTAATTAGAATAGTCACTATAAACATGCAAAGGCAACGCTGGGGCGACCAACATTACGTCCTTTTAACCATCAGCAGTGTAATATAACATTTATATTTATTATATGAGTAACCTCGCGACATACCATACTACATTTACCTGTGTGTGCTACATTCTAGGCTGCTATAACACATAACTGAAACACAATAATTCATGTTGGACAGTCGGGTATGCCTTCACCCTGCTATAGTCATGCTAATACAATATCTGTATAGACATTTGAACATCTAGGTGGTTGTACTGAATAAGTCTTCAGCACGAGAGATAGGTGAAAGTTGTCTTGCAAGTACGAAACATTTATTTGACTACATCAGACAGTAGGACACTTATAGAACTTTTAAATCGAGTTCAGCATTGCAGTACATGTGAAGGATACAGGTTAAGAAACTGCAAGTTAATCGCTGTATACATAGCTAGTAGTACCTTGTATGCTCGTATATTGGTATACTTATAGCCTCAAAATAGTGCGTTCATTCAACGACATACTTCTGTTTTTCACCTCTGTGGTAAAGTATTTACAACGATACGTAATGTGTTGCAACATGAAAAAAAACCACATGCAGGATGAAAGTATAGAGTTTGTAGCCTCCTGTGTGAAGTCTTGTCTTCGTCGGTTTACGCGGAGTGATATTTTGAAGAGAGATTCTAGGAATTGCGGCATTAGAACTCTAAAGCATAATCTGAAACAAGAACTTCAACCACGACCTAAGCAGCAATCACAACTATTTTCTATGTCCACTCCGCACACAACTACACCCACTCCGCACTGCTCTGCACACAAAAACACCTGCTTCGCACACAAATACGCCCGCTCCGCACACAAATATGCCTGCTCCGCACACAAATACTCAATGCTCCGCACACAAATACACCCGCTCTGCAATCATCTCAGGCACCTCATGTACATTTAATGCATGAATGAGGAAATATATAAAATTTTGCTAAAGAGTGGGATTTATGGTATTGTGTAAAATTGATAGAATTATATTAATGTGTTTTATGGAGATTGTAAATGAGATAAGATATTACAAATGGGTACTTAGAGTTAAAAACTTAAATATATGAATTGATGTCCAACACAAGTGAATGTCTACAACCAAGATAATTAAAATATATAAATAATTTAGTAAAAGGAGGGGACACACTCATATTGAGGTCTAAAGCTTAGGTCCCATAAGTTGATGTCTGGAAGTGTGGTCTAAAGGAGTGTGGTACTGCATGGATGCCACTCGCAAAGCACTATCTAGGACGATGTGTAGTATTGCCAATACAAATGAAGTAGTAAAGGGTAAGTGTAATTGTGTGAGTGTGTGTGTTCATAGGGTAGGACAGAGGGGGGATATGTGAAGGGTGTGTGTATAGTGTATGTAGTGTGTCTGTAAGTGGAGCACAAGTTTGTGGGTGGTGGTGTGTGTGTGTCAGTGTTTATGCTTGACGTAAATAGGGGGTGTTAAGTGTGGGTATGTGAAGTGTGTGCGGTGGGGTGGGGGTGTGCGAGTGGCATGTGTAGGATTTGTGGGTATATGCATAAGTGTGTGTGTGGAGTGCATGGTTTATGTTAGCATGTATGTGTGGCATGAGTGAGATGTGTAGGGCGTGTATGTATGTGGGGTAAGTGTGTGCGTGTTTGCATGGAATGGTGTAGGGTCTATGGGTGTGGGTATATGGTATGTAGTGTGTGGGTGGGCGGTGGGTGTGGGTGTGTGCGAGAGGTATGTTTAGGGTGTGTGGATATGTGCAGTAAGTATGTGTGCGGAGTGAGTTGGTATGTGCAGAAAGTGTGTGTGGAGTGTGTGGTGTGGGCTAGTGTGTAAGTGTGGCCAGAGTAGGGTGTGTGGGAATGTAGAATAAGTGTGTGTGTGTTTTCGTGGTATGGCATAGGGCCTAGGTTGTGGGTATATGAATGTAGTATGTGTGTAAGTAGGTTGAGGTTGTAGGTGTGCATGCAAGCATGCGGTTCTCTATATGTGATCCAGTCTATGGAAGGTGAGTATGGAATTTTTCATATCTTGAAGTCATTTAGCCTTTCAATACACTTTGCGTATGTTAACATTTATATATGCTTTCATGTTAATTGGAGATTTTAGTCAATATGCTTACTGCTTGTTTAGGCTACACGAAATGGAGTGAGATAAAAGTGTCCACTTGAAACGATGCAACAGTCACTATACTACATACTATAACACATGCATATATAATTTGACATTTATTTACAGTGATATATTAGTCATGACCGATTTTCCTGGTGTGCAGGGTTATGTGATGGTTGGTGAAGGATGGAGGTTTCCTGGGCTTCGTTGCCTTTTTGTATTAGGCTCCATTGGCATATGTTAGGCTTGGTTTGCTCATTAGGTTAGCTGTCTTTATTACGTGCAAGGTATTTGCAAAATCGAGATACTAGTTCTTTATTTTATGTATGACACTTAATTGCGATTAGAATATATGTTTATGTACATAAAATGTTTCGTCTGAGCAGTTGGAAAATTATATATTACTTTGTCACTACATACATATATATATATATATATATATATATATATATATATATATATATATTTGTGTAGTGGAGGAGTTTTTAAAATATATATTACATGCGAAAATTTACTTCGATAATTGTAAAGGATTAGAGTACAAGAGGGTATATATTTCGTATGTGGATGTCATGTATATGTATGTAATTTTTTTAATTCAACACATGCTTATAACATACTGTATGCAAGTTTTGATGCATAACTTTTTTTTTTCTGGGACAATGATTTGAGCCGGGAGTAGATAGATTTAGTTCCTTCTGGCACATGGAGCCGGTGTGTGGCACCCGCCCGAGTGTGGCACCACCCGCCATGTTGTGACGTCACGGCCCCCGGCCGCCATGTTGGATAACCTTGACATTTAACCTTGACCTTTCACCTCGACCTTGACCTTGAGTGTCAAATTAATTTCAAAAAATTCAAAATTTTGAAACAATTTAAAAATTTCAAAAAATTTCGAAAAAAATATTACCTCCATTTTGTTTCAGATCACCATATTGTTTCCGGCCGCCATCTTGGTGTTTCTTAGAAAAATTTTTCGATTTCACATTCCATTATAACCCCACACGTATTTAATAAATATAATTTTTTATAAAAAAACAAATTCTTTTTAGTAAAACTTTTTTAATAAAAAACTAATTAATAAAAACTTTTTATATAAAAATCATTTAATTAAATCAACTACCGACACGTCTAACCCGGACGAGCTCCATCGACACACTGAAGCCCCCACCACTTTTTACATGTATGTATTAACTTATCCCCCTCCCCCCTATCCCGTACTTTATTTTAATTGGCTGTTAGTCACGTGATGAATTCCCCCCTCCTTCCCCCTACTTTCCCCTCTCACCAACACTCGTGTTATAACCCGCTCAAACTAATACACCGCCCTCTCCACCCCCCTCTCCCAACTTTACCACACCTTTCTTATCCTTCATATTAAAATATATTTCCTTTATAATTCTCACTTCACAGCACGTCACCAGTCTCTTCACATAGCAGCTAGATGACCGTAAGTAGTAACAACCATCGATTGCGACTATGTATTGATCATCAATTTTAAAATTATCTGTTTTTTTACATTGTAACTATAATTTCAAAAACTTTATTTGAATACCATTAATGAATACTACTTAAACATTACTTATTTCTTAGCTATATCCGATCAAGTCCCAATAAAATCAATCAATTACTAAAAAAACTTGTTGGTAAATATTTTTATTATACCTACAAGGACTTTATTTCCTACGGAACTTCATCGTCTACACTAACACTACTACCAAATTAGCTACATTTCCTTCAATTTCCGATAAAATCAATCATTCGTTTTGAAAATAACATATTTATCAGGACAGTTACATCGAAGAAACGGGCGTACAATTTCATATTCATACTACTTACGCTAAACACACCACTCCTACGCCCTCGCACCTACCATCGAATACCACCTCACAACTCTACCTTCACTCTCCAACAGTCCTGCCAGAACCTGTCCGAACTGATCATTACACTCTTCTGCAGTACATATACGCGCGTATGACATTGTCTCTGCTGAGCGAGAAGTTTCATATACACGACATCACGCAGCCATGCTAATAGCATCATCCAATCTCGTATCACTGGGCTTCTTCTTTACCAGAACAGCTACTTCAGTTTCATATATTACTATTTTTATTCTATTTTTACTTTTTACTCGAAAAAAGTATTTAAATCGTAATATTTATTCTCGTCAAACACCCACGTTAGTTAAAAAACCCTGTTTCCCTAACTATAAAAATTGATGTACATTCAATCTATAATCAACTACTTGTAAAACAAACACCACATACCTTGGAAATATATTTAGTCTTCATCTTAAAACATTCAAAGTCAAATCCATGTATTTATTGATTAAGCATCAAAAAACCTTAGTTTATTGCGCTCATCAACTTCGTGTCGTCACAATGCAAACTAAGGCTTCATAACAGAAGCTTCATCCATGCTTCGTTGACCCAGTCTCATATATTGTCAGTTTTGTCAAGGAAGTCCCATGCGCCGACATAGTCATTGTTATGTAGGTAGTTATCACCGGTGAAGATATCGCCAACAGAGGTAAAGCTACCGCAGTGCTAGTCGAAGATGTTCAACCCAAGCTCACATCACGACATAACTTATTCACTGATGTAGATAAAATTCTGCTTCACTGCTACAATTCCCACTAGTTACAGGAAATATAGAATACATACAGTTCTATTTTTTTTCCGAAGTGAGTTGTGGTCAAAGGTAAGTTACGACGCATATAACCTGACGCAAACATCTCTTATTCATACAATTTAATGAATATCATACAGTGGTACGTGCTTCGTCCTGTTCGCTTTCCTACAATGTGTATCTTAATACGGTACCGGTTTAGTGTAATAGCATTCCAACCATACATTTTATTTCTTAACTCAGTGGTTTTCCAACTCTTCTCAAGGTTATCAAACCGAATTTTCTTTCATACTATGATGTAATGTACGTTAGTCCTTGCTGATTTCATTTCAATATATGTCTTAAGTCTACCTCAGAAAGCCAAACACATCAGTTCAATTACATTTTTATTATACATATCTGTACAACCGTAGATGCTTTAGCTTTTCAACTTTCAACACGTTCGTCGTAATCATCTCGTCATATTCTTAATTGACTGATAGACGTATTAATACACCTGAACTCGCGCCCGCAATTCAAACACCCATAAACCATACAGTCCTTATTCATACACGTTTTTCGTCTCATACCACCTACCCTACCATGTCAACATGTACTGTAAATCATGTCACAGATTCAACAAGGGTATCTTGAAGTCATTGACAGATATTCCGGGCTGTTCACATATGAAACAGAAGGTAATGATGGCTTCGCCATTAACACATCATTCGTAGTAGGTTCAATTTTCTCCTAAGTTCATTCCATCGTCGAATCTTGTTGCTTTCCAGAGAGAATATCATGACATGTACTTATATGCTATACGTGCATACAGTCTACAGCTCTAACATCAATATGCTGTACAACACTGGTTTGTATTACATTTACTTATTCCTAGTCTCCATACAGCGTATCAACATGCAAATGTCTTGTAGCACTGGTGTCTAGAAGGTGTTGACGTCGTATCTCACAAAGTTAAACACGTAACGGTTACAATTTCCTTAAAAGACGACGTATAGCTAAAGAGAAGAGACCTTATCAAATACTAACCCGTATACCGTTTCTAGTTGTTGCTTTTATCCAATCCAGATATCCTAGTTTTCTCACTGGTACATACTATGAATAATACTTTAATGTCGTCCAGCGTCACGCACACATACTAATATTTTACCATTAATACATGCTTGCGGTAAGAACACACACGAATATTTTCCATCTTCACTGGAGGTAATGTTACCTCTTCACTATTGAAATATCACTTCTGCCAGACTACTGATATTCGTATACTTACTGCGGGTATTAATACTGTATAAGTTTTTTCCTTTTATCTTATATCCAGTCTTGCAAATATGTCTGTTACCGAATTTCATGTTTTATTTTAAAGTGCATTCATATATACATTTCACATTTCATTGCCAGCACAAAAAAATATCTTTTGTTAGATAAAGGGAAGCAACCTTTTGTAGTTCGTGTCTTGACTCTGTATTTTGTCTCGTAATGCAAACCAAGATACCAACATTTTTTTCTCACTTTAAATTACGTCTACGTTTTACTTTCTGAAAATACATCTCGCCTCTTACCGAAGGACATATCTGTAGAAGGTTACGGTACAGCCACTAGCATGCAACACTCTTCGTAGGGTAAGGTTCCAGTAGTTAAGAGTTATTATCATTCAAGATGGAAGATCTCGTCCAGTATATTCAATCATTTTTCACCATCAACAAACATCATATACGATGCGTAACGTGTATGGAAAATACATTATACTAATAAGCGAGAGTAAAAATGAATACGTGTAAAGCTACAGGTCTTTTCCTCATTCCTGCTTTTGTACATAGTATGTAAATTTGAAACCATATACATTATTTCATATATTCAAGAGTTTCTTCCATATGCATTTCAGTTCTAATACGTCTTTATTTCCATTCAAGTTCTTATCTCACAGTCAGACTAAAACCTAACCATTTTTCCAATGCTAAAGACTTTGATGTTGGTCGCTAACTAAATTCTCTCTCTCACCCTGACTATTCTTAACGATTCCATACGTAAAAATTATATAAACCTACTTACATTAACCAACAATGTATTACTAATACACAGAACAGATATTTCTACTTTGCTCGTCTTAACTATACACGACCCCTCCTGTCTACCATACATATCGTAGTCAGGCAAAAACATAACTTTCATGAAACTATTTACAGTACAACAAGAAACGTAAGATGAGTCTTCAGTATTTTGACTATTTAAACATAACTATGATTAATTTTTACCTTGCACATTAATATCAGAGACCCTCACATTTTTATCCACCATGAATTACAAAAGTGCTTCCAAAATGAGATTTTTTTATTCAATTTAATTTGTCAAGGTTATCAATTGCGAACAAATAATATTTTAACACATATATTTGAATATTTTCAATAACATCACATTTTATTTAAATTAAATCAGATCGAGCAAATTAAAATGCATTTACTTTATTCGCGTGGAGACTACTGGAAGCGTGTGTGCTAGAGAGACAGAGAGAGAGAGAGAGAGAGAGAGAGAGAGACAGAGACTGATCACACTACACCTACGGCCGGTGAGGTGTCAGGTAGGCTTAGGAAGAGAGGGGTCCGGCGCGGCGTGCACGTGTCATCACACTCACAGAGCTACTTGCCAGCCAGTTAAATATCTGTAGTGGAGAATAATAAAACATTTAACTTTGTGACTTTACAAGTCTATATTTTGCAAATGACTGCTTCGAACTGAAAAATACAAACACTGTAGAATTTCTTTTTAAATTGTGAACAAGTAGCGTGTTTTTGTTTTTCTGGTGCGTCCACGGAGGTTCGAACCAATATCCCTCTTGGTAAAAATAATGTTTAATGTAGTGTAAAAAATTAAGTTTATCATGACTCATGGACGGGCACATACGATAAACTGGTGAAAGCTTTCTGACAGTCCCATATGTTGAGCTCAGTCTTTTACCAACACTAGAAATCCAAACTTGACCTTCTAGCTAAAATGTCTTCAGATTCTACAAAAGTCTTGTCTGTGTTAAAATGATCGTCGCACACCTACACCACTAATACGAAACTGATATATTCCATACAGCTTAAGACATTTTTTCCTGCGATGACTTTTCTAAATCACAAGTTCAACACTTTAGTTTTTAACTTACCTACTACTATACCAAGCACCTTAACCCAGCATCACTTGTAATATTCGTTTACCTATTATATTATCAAGACAGATCAAAGCTACACTCAACTTATCATTTTAGATTTGTATGCACAAAACAACCATACTTCTAAATACATTTTATCAACCATACATAACATACACTTCAGTATTATATCGGCATTCATTAACTAACAGAGGCGGGTCACATAGTACTTTACGTTAAGTAAATATCATCACATATTTACAATGTTAAATCAGATAACCATACCACATGAATATATAAACTGCACCTTTCAATCTAATAACTTTACACAACCATAAGCCATCCCTCTTATACCAAATATCAATGGCTGGCACATGCTACGTACGGTATCATCTCCAGTACATTCATATCAGTCAAAACATACCCGATAATAATTACAAACCTACATTTCGTTCTTATCCATAAAACTAAACTCAATTTTCATCTAGACATACGCACCCTCATTACTTACTTGTACTACACCAGACATATTACCCAGTCGGGCAATACACACAAAACTACATTGGAACATACTATTAAAACTCATGTAAAAGTCAATGAAATATACTTCAAACCAAATCTTTCTCCATGTAACATTTGATCATTTATTTCCAAAGTCACACAATTACTATGAATGTATCCAATTTATGTACCTGAATTCCTGTCAGGATTAGACAAACACACTTAATAAAATCACTTGGTTTTTTAAATAACAGTCATAATCAGAAACATATTTATTACATCTAACATTTTCGTAAATATGCTAGTATATACGTCATACTTTACCTAGATACACAATACTAATCTTCAAAAATAATATTTTCTAACAATAATATTTTCAGTCCTATATCAGCTCGACCATACAGACTTTTATTATACTCACACACAATCTCACATACAGAGCAATTTCATAGAATAATATAACTTCACACATGCACTTACCCAGCAGAGCAAGTTCATACTCGAACATATGCCCCACCCCTCCCCCTTCCATCACACACACACACGCTTCAACATAGAAAGTGTACACATGATCACGCACACACTCACACGCACACACACACACAACAGTGTATGTTCGTACTTGGTATTAACTCTATGCGTGAACCCTGCTCACGTTATAAATAATAAATAAATACCATTCCAGCAATGAAAAGCATCCCTGTTACTAACTATCTAATCCAAATTACTATTACAGGTATGCAGTTCTACTAAACCACACTGAAATTACTCATTTTCAATCAAAAATAAAATAGTTAGTGCCATCCCTTTATACCATCCTATCTCTTTACCTTATTCCCTTGACAGCTACCATACAATTAAGTTAGTGCTAATTCTTAATATTTTATAAAAACTCTTACTCATATTGTACCATACGTACAGCACTCCAGATCACATACCCCTTATGATAAAAATTAGAAAATTATTTACAGAATAGGTGTAATCCAAGCACAATATTTTCGTGATTTTAACTTACAGCAAGACTTCGTATGTTTATTTGAAACGTTACTTTAGAGGGCGAGCTTGTATCTTTCTAAAAAAAAACTACATCTTGCCAGATACTCTCATATACGGTGCTCTGTGACGAAAGTCATCTACATCATTTCATTACTATGTAGATTTCATTTCTTTTCAGCACTCTCACATCAAGATAACGTAATCCCAAAAAAAACTTTATATTCATCTATCATTTACATTTGAGCGAAAAAATATTTTACGTGCACTCATTGTACATGTACTCTTAATACATATTACCGGAATATCATGGAAGACTCTGTCAAAAGAACTAACTTCAAGACCAAGAAGAAGAATAAAATAAAATCAGTTAATCACTATTTTCTTTGTCAAACATAAATCTTAAAACTTATACATTTTGTAACCTACTGACTGTAACAAAACAGTTGCAGTCGTATATATCAGTAAAATTTTCGTAATTTTAAACATTCGAAACGGAGTCCCACGTTACTTCTTAACATTGCTTGCTTGGCATTTTCGTATTTAAGTTATAATCCTATCATGTACAGTATAGTCTTATGCAAACGAGTTTTCATGAATGTATAGTTCAAATAAATCTTACAGAAAATAACTTCCATCTAACTTTTTTCTACATAAAACACTCTAGTGTCAGTACTTTTCTCCAGAGTAAGTAAATGTTACCCCAGGAAAATAAATTATCAACCCAGGAGTCTATTGACTGGTACGTTATGATTTTATTTCAGTCCCTAAGAAAACATACAGAATGATCGTATATCAATAATCATATTCTACAGTCACCTATTTTGTAGTTATTTTTGAAGTACAGTTTCTGACGTGATTGCTTATTCCTAGTTTATTCGCATATACAGCACTACAGTTATCACATGAGTAAGTCTTGTAGGCGATACCGAACTTGCAGTTGCTTTCTTCGTGTATGCGTAGAGCACAGAAACTAGAGAACAGTTTACCGCAGTACTTGCATTCACACCCCGATGAACGAGAAACATTTCCTTTGCATATTTTCCTGTGTCTAGTCAAGGTATCATTGCG